>FYEV01001624.1:0-23967 GCA_900188565.1 Geosmithia flava
GGGGGTGTATAACTTTGAACCCCGTGAGTGAATGGAAGATTTTATGTTTTAATTTTCTATTTGTTTCTATTTGTTTCTTTCTTTTTCTTTTTATTCACTTTCTGCTAGGTTTCAGTCACCTAGGAAGAAAGTTTTCCTATCTAAAAGTTCGGATGACTTTCACTTTTCACCTTTCTTCTCACTTCTTCTCCCCCCACCACCAAAACACCACCTCTACTCCAAGGCCACGGAGTTTCAAACTGTTTTCGTTTGGTTCTTCTCCCTATTTTATCCCCATAAGGCAGAGATCCTCTGCGTTATGTATTGGGTTTGATCCCCTTTGCCGTCTTTGTTGTCGTTTTCTATTTCGACAAAACATCAATGTCTTCCTCGGCTCAAGACAGGAGCGTGTCTCCAGACCCCGCCAACTTGCCTGGCCCTGCCCTTCCCCCTGCCCGTCTCCAGGACACCCAGTTCCTGATTGACAGGGCTCGCAACACATCGAATGCTCTCCTTCAGACGTATGACAAGCTCCGCACTGCGGCTGGCGAAGAACTCGACTCTGAGGACGAAATGACCGATGAGCAACGCCAGGATGAGATAAAGCTGGCTTCATTGGGCGCGGATATAGCCGAGAAGCAAATGGAAATGTTCAGGCTTGAAATCGAAATGGTCAGGAAGAGGGAAGTGAGGGGCGTCATCGACAGAGAACAAGCCGACAAACGCCGCCGAGACATCAGCGGTAGCATGCTTTCGACCGGCCGGAACATGTGGCAGCACCAATCCAAGAAAGCACGCATCGATCAACCCCGTGCCCTCAACCTCTTGGATCCCCGAAACTCGACTCACGCTCCGTTCGTACTGGCCTTGTACAAGAAGCATGGCAATTGGCAGCCCTTCAAGAACGTTCGCTCGGGCAGGCTTCGTCCCCGTGTCCTTAAATTCTACGGTTCCAAGATCGACCCCGACGACCCCGATCAGGTCGCTTGTCACGCTACAGGCATAGCCATGTTCAAGAGAATTGTCATTGTTGCTCACATTGTCCCCTGTTTCACGGACTGCGGTGATATCGGAAAGGTTCTCTTTGGGAAAAAGTCACCCAGTCTACAGAGTCCTCAGAACTGCTTGATGCTTCATACCAAGATTAAGGGTTGGTTTGATAAATATCAGATTGCGATTCTTCCCGTGGACTGTGACGAGACACCGATCAAACGGTGGAAGACCGAGATTATCGACGACGCTATCCGCAACAAGACCGTCGAAGGCTTCGGTGAGGCCCAAGGGCTCGACGGAAAGGAGCTAGTCTTCAGGAACGAGAACCGCCCCATGGCCCGATTCTTGTACTTCCACTTCGTCATGTCCCTGGTGCGTCTCAAGGACGGCAACCATCCGCAGTGGAAGGACATCTGGGCGAAATACTACGAGCTTCGGCCGTTCCCGTCGCCTGGCCGCTACATGCACAAGGGTGTGCTCCTCTCCCTGGCAACCTACTTTGGATCTACCGACATGCGCGTCATCGACTCGTGGATCAAGGACCACGAGCTTGAACGTTTCATCAAGCTTGATGCTGGCGAGGCCAATGAGATCGCTCGTCGCCTCCACGAGGAAGTAGCCAAACGAGTTGAGAAAGCATCTGATGACAACTCCGATGTTAATGATGAATCCGGCGGCGAGGGCCGCAGCGGAGATGAGGACGACGAGGACGACGAGGACGACGAGGATGACGAGGACGACGACGGCAGCGGGGACGCGGACTTTTGATGGCGGTGACGAAGACGAACAGTGAGAACATGCCAAAGGATTGGTAGGGAAGAAGAAGAATCCTGCTGCGTTGCTACCCGATTTTCATGTTCACAATACCGATTTGCTATTACGAGGATTCCATGGTTACTACTACAGAGCTTATTTCCATATACCAATACAGACACGAACATTCCTCTAGTTTCTCCTAAAATGTCGTTTCTATGTTCAAACTTGCTGGTGCGGGTGCTAACGAGTGGTTTCCGTTGACGCTCTTGGGATAAATGGCGGTGCCCCGAAAACATTCAGATCCCTGCAGGGTAACCAAAATCGAAGATATACATGTACGAGCACTCTGTCTTGCCCCGCGTCATTGCAACCGCGTCGCGTCATCCCCCCACGTCAACCTCCATTCACCTCTAACACAACCGACACGAGAGAAAAAATACCGGACGATGGCGGGCGGGTCCTAAGAAAAGAAGCGACAACTCATATTCATAATCCCGACGCTCAAAGGAGACAGACTGTCTGCAGCTGGCTGGCCGGCTGCTGTGCGACTGTGCCGCCCCTGGCTTATCACCGCCACAAGGTCATCATCGCCGACCGCAACCGATGTGTCGACTAGAGCCCCTTGGATCCATGATTCTTATGTTCCGCGATATACGAAACTACATACGGGATAAGACGAGTGGGGAAGGTAGGAGGTACTTGGGATTCCCGTTTCCAGCTATTTGCGCGTGTCTATGTACTGACAGACCACAGAGACAATAATCCACCAGCTCTGCCTAACCAGCAACCATGCTCCACGAAATCCTCCTCTCCCTGTCGGGCCACCCATCACCCCTCCTCCGAGACGACATAGCAGCAGCCGGGGGTGATGGAAGCGGAGCAGCAGCCGGCACAGGAGCAGCAGGAGGAGGAAGCACACAAACAAGCAGCGGAGCAGCAGCAGGAATCACCCCTTCGGAACGGCAGCTCCTGGGCACAGTATCGCATCTGAGCGCTGTGCACGTGCGGCTGATGACGTCGACAGCGCAGATTGCCGATTCGCACCCGTCTGCCATCTGTCGCGCCGTGGCGGCAGCCATCGACTCGATACACCTATCTGCCTTCCAGAGGCGAGTGCTAGACGTGGAGGAGGGTATACTACGGGGCGACTCGGACCTGGTGGGCGCGTACAACATTGTGCCGCTGACGGCTGTGGTGGGCGAGTTCCGCAAGTGGACCAGGCCGATGGACTGGCTATGGGAGCTGGTGCAGTTCATGTCGGCCACGAGTGTGCGGGAGGATGGGAAGCCGAGACTCGTGTGTCATGCTGCCGCTGTCATGGACAGACTGCGCGGCGAGCTGCAGAGCGGGTACGGAGACATTGAGGAGACGGCAATGAGCCTCGTCGAGGTGGCCGAGACGGCGTGGCTGAGACAGGTGTCTGCTTGGATTCTCTATGGGCGTCTACCAAGCTTTGGGGCGGACGACTTCTTCGTGCAGCGACAGCGAGGGCAAGACAACGATAGCGTCGAGTTTGTCTGTGTGCCCCCGTTGCTGCCGTCGTTTGTCACGGCCCGCTCCGCCTCGTCCATGCTCTTCATCGGCAAGTCGCTCAACCACACCCAGGTACGCAGGACGATGGACTCTGGTGGTCGCGGTTTGCATCACCTGTCGTCCAACCTCTCGCAGCTTTCCGGCCTCAAGTTCCCGCTTGACTCGGCTGCCTTCTCCCGCGCCATCACCTCGGTCCGTCTATCCCTGTCGGAGAACATGCTGCAGAGTGTGCTGCCTGTTACCAGGGTGTCCGAGATGCTCCAGCTGCTTCGGGACTTCTTCCTCCTCGGACGAGGCGAGTTCGCCATGGCGCTCACGCACGAGGCTGACGAGAGGAATCGTAACCGCTGGAAGAGGGCTGACCGGCTGGCGCATGATCGGGTCGGCGACGACGGCGGCCTTAAGAACATCACTGTCAAAGAGGGCGAGGTGGCGGCCGTGCTATCGCGGACCTGGTCTGTTCTGGGCGCATTGCAGGGCCAGCAGGCCGACGAGGACGAGCAACTCGAGCTGGCGCGCGATCTGATCCGACTACACCTCCTTACCAAACCACCACCCGCACCACCATCTACACCGTCCGCAACCGGACCCATCACCCCGGAATCCCTCAACGCGGCCCTCGCCTCATCCCCCTTCCGCAACCTCCTATTCTCCGTACCATCCTTACTATCTATCCACCTTCCGTCGCCACTAGATATGGTTCTCTCCACAGCCGATCTAGACCTCTACTCGTGCATAAATGCCTACTTGCTATCCATGCGACGCGCACATATACGCCTCACAGACCTGTGGAAGATCACATCCCTGCGTCGACATCACCCTGCACCACGGGGAGCGCAAGAAGACGCCGTCGAGCTCCGTCAGCGCTGGTCCGCGCGCATGACAACAATGCGTAGCTCGTGGACCACGGCCAGCGCAGCCATCTTCTTCCTCGGCGAGACAGAAGGCTACCTACAGACGGAAGTCGTCGCCGGTCTCTGGGAAGGTTTCCACGCATGGCTCATGGGTCCTTCCTCCACCACCTCTACCAACCCAGATGAAAAAGAAGAAGAAGATCTATGGCTTGACTCTGACTCCGAGAGCAACAGCAGCAGCAAGACGGACAAACAACCCCACCACGACCCACAGACCATATCGACCGCCCACGCGCTGTACCTCCAGACCCTCGTCTACCGCCTCCTCCTCACCCAGCCATCCTACACGCGACCGCTGTACACCCTCCTCCACCACATCGACCACCTCGTAGCGCACGCCCACCGTCTGCACGCCATCTTCATGGCCCTGGACCTAGAAGCCGACGCAGGCGTGGTAGACGCCTTTGTCGACCTGCACGCCGAGGAGGCCGAGGTGACGGCCCTGATGCGGGGCGTCGAGGCCAAGGTGAAGACGGGCATAGCAGACGTCGTGTCCGCCCTGCGTCATCTAGAGACGGACGTCTCCTTTGCTGCCGCTTGGGAGGGCGAACGCGTCGATGCCACGGCTGAGTCGTCCTCTGACACGCGTCATTGGGCTGGTGACATGCACGGTGAGTATGCTGGGTATGCGCCTGCTAGGGTCGGCGGTATAAACCGGTTACTCATGAAGCTCGAGTTTGGGGGTTGGTTGGCTAGAAGTTAATATGTGACTCAATAAATGATACCTTGTACTATTGTTCAGTGGTGATTTACAGCCCTTTCTTTCCTTCTTTTCCCTCCGGGGGCCCTGCCGGGGGCCCTTCTCGCTCCGCTCGCTGTGTACGTCAAGTCATCTCCGTGGTTGTTGTGTTCACTTCACTGTCACTCTTGGGGTATTTGTCACGAATATATATCAAGAATAAAAGGTATCGGCTTCATGTTTTTTTTTTTTTTTTCATTTTTCTTTTCGAAGGGAATTAATGAACATTATCTCGATGAAAGTACTCCGTATACCAATAGAAACAAAAGGCGTGATGATGAAAAGCAATCAAAAGAAAAGACCGATTTGGTCTCGCTAGCTAGAAAATCCAAGAAACAGTGTTTTGATAAATGGTGAAATGGTGATGACCAAGTAATAAAGAGTAATAAGAGTAATAGTAAAGTTGTAAAATGTCCAAGAAGATGGGACATTGTCATCAAGACAGAAATATTGAACAAGAAGAGAAGTAGAAGTAAAGGGAAAGAAGAGAAATAGAAGTAGAAAGTGAAGAAAGAAAAAGGCTTGTATATAGCCTCTGTTGTCGGTAACTCATACAATGTACAGTAAACGGCCTTTGCTAAGATTCAGAATTTGCCGTTTTTCTTTTCTGCAACGTATGCACCGTGGATAGATGAAGGGGGATGAGGAGGAGGAGAAGAATGAATAGACAAAGGGAAGAACAAATGGAAGAACAAAGAAAAGGTAATAGTAAACAAAGGAGAAAGAAGAGGATGTAAATCAGTAGGCAGCCACAGTATGAGCAGTCTTGATAGGACTACCCTGGTAATTCTGCGAATGTCTACGATGGAAAATACCCTTCATCAAGGACTTCGAGGGCATACTATTGGCGTGTGCATCAATGGACATGGCGCGGTTCGCCCATCGGGTAGGTTTCCTGACGTGCCATCTGTCCTTGATGCAATCGTCTGCTAAGGCGATGAGACCTGTTGCGACGACGATGCTAATGTTGATGTTAGTTGGTGTGTTTAAAACTCGAACAACAAAGGAGAAAGAAGAAGAGAAGGAAAGGAAAGAGGAAAGACAACGTACTCTGCTACATCACTCATCTCATCAACAATCGTCTGATCGCTAATCCACATATGACAAGGGGGGATCCATCCACCAGCCCACTCATCCTCCTCAATCTGATTCGGACTCCTGACCTCGGGCGTGATATGCGCCACGGGAGGGTGACCGCGCCCGTCGCGGCTGAGGTGGAAAGACGCGGTGCCGAGGTTGCTGTCGTAGACGCGCTTCCACGAGTAGCTGTGACCCCACCACTCAAAGTCGTAGCGTATGGACGAGTGGCGGCCGCGGTTGCGCGTGATGTCGATGCGCGCGTAGTTGCTGAACTCGAGCTTGATGGAGTCGGTGGGCACGAGGGAGGATGCCGGAGGGGGCGGCCTGTCGCTGGACCACGAGTCGGTGCGCATCCGCATGGACCGCATCGAGGCTGTGTCCCATGACGATGAGGCTATGCTGCTAGAGCCCGACGAGGGACGTTTCGACGACGACGCGCTGCTGCTGCTGTTGCTGGATCGGTGGAAGGGAGACTTGAGCGTCTGCATGGCCGATGAGACGGACCGCTGGAGGGCTGGCCGCGACACGGGACGCGGCTGGGCGTACGCCCTCTTCGAGTTGCACACCTCGCGGCCGGAGTCGCGGCAGTACCGGCGCAGGGAGAACTCCCGGCGAGCTAGATCCTGCATGCGGAGGTGGAAGAGCTGCACGGTGACGGGGCGACGGCCGCTGCGGGGGATGGAGACGTCGACGCGGAGGTTCATGTTGCCGTCCGGGGTCAGGTCGTCGTGGCGGATGGACAGACGATCTAGAGACGGGAACAGGCGGGAGAAGGTGTCGGGCGTGGAGGGCCTGACGAGGGGGTCGATGATGGAGGCCCGGTACTGCGGTAATACCGGGGGGATGTCGTCCTCTGTGGGGGCGGGTATGGTATCGGTGTGACCCTCGTCGTGGGCGGCGTTGGGGTCGTGCTCTTCATCGTCGATGACGGCAAACGACGGCGAGTCCGAGAAGACGGAGTTGTACGTCTCGACTGATGTGGACGGCAGCTGCTGACATAGACTGGACAGATGGGCCGGCGTTTGTGACGTTTCTGCTGCTGCTGCTGCTGCTTCTTCTTCTTCTTCCTGGACGTCGTTGTCGTCTATATGCTTTGGTACTCTCCTCAAACTCCTGCCGGACTGAGCTGAGGGAACGGTGGAGCGAGACTCATAGGGAAGAGAGGAGCCGCTGTCGGCTGCTGACGATGATGAGGATGAGGATGAGGATGATGATGCGCTGGAACACGACGAGTCGCAGAGGTCTGATGTCGACGTTGGACGCCGACTCAGGGCAGTATTGGGATCCATGATGTGCTGCTGTGACAAGTACGGATGCTTTTGTGAGATGGTAGTAGGGGGAAGGGCTGGTTATCCGTACATGTACAAACAAGAGGAAAATGGCTTCTTGGTGTCTGCGTGCGTAGAGGATATTATGCGGAGCTGTGCTCGTGTGCGTATGTGTGTGTGTGTGTTCGGTGTAAGAGGGAGGGGTAGATGGTGAAGATGAAGATGGAGGTCGAGGTGGGAGGATATATTTAGGCAGTGAATCGAGAGGTGAGATATAGTAATGAGATATAGTAGTAATAGTAGTACAAGGGTCGTGGCAATGTTGATCAGGCAGAAAGGGTCTCGACGGGGGGGATATGGGGAAGATAGAAGAGAATATGGTTGTTAGCAGTACAGGATTCGTTACAAGGTGATTCACGATGGGTGCAGGCGGGTGAGAGGCCATTAAAAGACAAACAAGGAGGACATCCGACAAGGGGAATGACCGTAGTCTTGGGTGAGGAGCCAGGCACCAAGACCAACGACCAGTACGGGTAATTCAGAGAGGCGCATGATACTACGTCGCAGTCAAGTCATCAGAGTGGGAGTTGACTGAATGAGTGGCTGGACGAGTATTGGTGCAGACTCACCAATACTCCGTGAGTCCGTATATCACTCGGCAACAGGGAAGAGAAAAAAAAAAAAGAGGCGCAATATTTGGGTGTGTGGTACTCATCGAGTAACGGACGGATACTTCCTTTCCTGTCCCCGCCGACACACGCAACGTACTATTATTACGCGACATACTCGACGTAATACTCAAGAGTCAACGTACTTGGACACACGACGTACCCAGTTGCCAGAGTCCCATACACTTGTTGCTCTTGGGGAGCGGCAGGGGCCCCACGCGTGACACGACGGCAAAAAATAGCAAGCATTGCCGGGGCCATGGGAGCGTGCACGTGTCCTTGTCCGAGTCGTCTGAGGGTGCTGAGGGGTGTGGCCCGGGTGGACGAATGCAGCAATGCAATGCGTGCATACTGGACTTGCTTGTCTGGCTTGGGACTCGTACCTCGTAACTGGCTGATTGCTCACTGGTAGATGGAGTAGGAAGTGGGAGAGAGAGAGAGAGGAAGAAGGGGAAAAAAAGATGACTGCAACCTGCCAAGCTATCGCGGGGGTCGGGTCCGGGTTTGAACGTCACGCCACTGGGGTGTGTCTCCTGCGCGTCTCTTTTTGGTCAGTCTTGGTCAGGCAGCTGACTCTTCCCTCTGGTTGGTCCCAGTCTTTGCGTCTTTGCTGCAGTTGGCTTCATTCGTGAATCGTCGCTGGGCACAAATGATAAATCTGCAATGCACGGATCACGAATGCAGGGTACCCGTACCTGTAGTCCTGTACGGAGTACCCGCCTTGACTATCTCTCGACATTTGCGAGATTGTCGATGTGCTGTTGTGTAATAATGTATTCCCTCTTTCTCTCTCTCTCTGTATCTGTGTGACTGACTGTCTGTATCTGCGGTGACCAGCGTTTGGTGTTGTCAGTGGACCCTCCTCCTCCACCGCGCGTATACCGCATATACCGACCGTATCAATCTGGTTGCTGGTCCGAGAGCATGAAACGACAAGATGACAATTGTAGCATCAAATGACAACAATGATAAACAGTTGTTAATGATGATGATGGCAGATGCGTGGCAGACGGAAATTGATGGACCATGATGGAAGAGGTACGAGAGGCGAAAGGCGGAAAACGGCGTTGTCCAGGCAGGAAATCGCCTGATTGCGGGATTGACAGGCACGACCGACCGTCGCTCCTTCCCTCTTTCTTTTTTTCTCTCACTCTTCCTTCTTCCCTGTCTAGACTCCGTAGGCCGCAGCCAACCACCAACTCCCGATTTTACCCGCCTCATTTTCACCAAGTCAAACCAGGACATTCTTGCTTACCCGGTATTTGGATCTTGATCTTTACTTCATCATTCTTACTGCATAAGTAGCACCTCTATTGCATGTATCCTGTATGTTGGTACGTGTAATGGTGGTAGTGCTCGCACACTCCGTGATATACACACCATCAGAACAAACGGTCGTGTGAGACACTGAGCCAAAGAGGGAAAAAAGAGAGACAGAGAGAGACACCAAAGCCAGCCTTGATCTAGTAATAGATGTGCAACTCCCACCAACACAGCCAACCAACCATGATTAATCCGCCTCACGACTCCAGTGATGCTGCCCGCCATCGATCCAATCTCACATCGTTGACACCCAACAAGTGCGACGACCCAACCGTCACCTTCAATAGCAGGAAGGAAAAGAAAGGAAAGAGAAAAAAAATACGAGACTATTAGGACACGCCTTACTTTTTGTAAGTTAGCTTCGCCTGTATACACGATGAGGCTAACCATCTTGCTCGGAAAATACATGCACCACAAGTCGAACAACCAGCCTCAATCATTGCAACGATGAAAGAAGATTATTGACTACAACCAACTAGTGATTTTCCCCTCCACCACCATGCTGACTGAATATGCAAGACCTAATGCACCCAGATACAGGTATGCACTCGCCGTCACAGGCAAGCCAACCATCGCAGCTAATTGTGGTGACACGACTAAGACGGAGGCTGCCTCACTCGAACTTTTGGTTGGCCCCGACCCTTCCTAACTATACACACACGCCGCAGGTTCCAATAGAGACGAAGGGAGACTAGACGGATTCTGCACAAGATAGATCATGAAGGGTGCTATTAGTAGGTAACACGATATCCTGTGTACCACCAAGTAAGCAAAATCAAATCGCGGGGGGAAGCCACCAGATACACGACATATTCTTGACATGAACATATTCAAGAGAGACGACTCACTTGTGAAATCACAGGCTCTTCTTTTTTCTACTCTGACATATGATGAAAAGAGACAGAGGATATTGGACTGTAAGCTATACGTGTAAAGGACGATATCCTCCGATACCCTCTCTGCATGTAATTCAACTCCAATGATATCTATTTCCTTGTACAAAGCATGCACGATGCGTCAAGGTCGCATTTGCCGTACATACGACAAGAGCGAGAAAAAATAAAAGAGAGCTGTCAATGATACGACAAGCGGGATAGTCTTGGGAGATATGATAAATGCATAGCCTAATGCGACGCCATCATGGCCGACCCGACCCGTCCTGTTAATACCCTGCTTCCTGTTGATACCCTGCCGCAGTAGACTCTTCGGTATGATCAACATCATCATTGGAGAGTTGGTCCAACTAGCTGTACTGACCTGACCAACTCTTCTCAGTCGTGATACTTTGAAGATGAAAAATAGAAAAAGAGGAAAGCAGGAGGATATGCTGTACAACAGTCTTTTGGCCGCACAGCCAGACCATCGACGTCAACTTCATATGCTCAGGTTGTCGTTGAGAAGCCGCTTTTCGATGCATACATCCTTCTCATGACGCAATTGATGCGCAACGCTGCGCAGAGAGGAGGGGGCCAAGTTCAGACGGCGACATATCAACATGGTCGACGCCAATCAATCGAATCCAATCATCTATATGCAGTGTATTTTACCTGTAGTTTATCACTGGTTCCCTTCAAGCGCCAATGCCGACTTTTTTTTTTTTTTCTTAGAAGAAGAGAAAGCAGGAAGCAGGCGAATTTACATACTCTCACCGTCTATTTGAAGAAGAGCATCATCACCGCAATCATCATCATCATCATCCTGCCTAGGGTGGTCCATCTCAATAAACCCCATCATTCTCCATGAGTGGCAATTCCAACCTTCTGCCATAAGTACCTGTAAAAAGCACAATGAGATCAAACTACATCAACCTACTACGTGCTGCTACTAGTAGTACTCGTATTGTACCACAGTCCACATCCAATGACGGACTCCCTCCGACAGCGGAACCCGAGTTCGGGGGCCGGCCCGGAAACTCGGCTCAATGACAAGGCGAGATTTGCAGTACTACTACTGCTCTAAAGTAACAAAGATTCCACTACAAGACCGATGGCAAAACAACAAAATTATAAACCCACGGACATAACAAGGAAATCATACCGGGTTTGAAAAAGACAAGAAGAAGAAAAAAAGTCCCTACAGTGCCCAATTCGACTAGGGTCCGTCGGCAAATTTGAAATCCTCGCCGTCTTACTTGCCGGTTGTCGGGGTAGCCCGCCCTCCGAATACCGGACCGAACGAAGAAGGCCTATGGGAAAGAGGATACGCGGGTAGTACTTGTAAAGAGAGGGCGAACAATGCCGGTAAAGCCGTTTTATCAGAGAGAGAAAAAAGTGGGCAGATTTGACAACCAAGTAAAAAAAAAAATCCTCCGTCTGGGGGAGAGAGAGAGAGAGAGTCGTATTTTCCCCATTCTTCTTCTTTCAATTGAGATGAAATTGCGACAATCGGCGTAAAAAAAAAAGGAGAAGAACATTGAAAACTCAAAACATGTGTGTGTATGTGCAAGTGAAACATACACAATAACACCAAACGAATGACGGGTCCCAATTCCGACAATGCAGTCTCCCGGGGACGAAGACGGGATGAATCCCTAGAATTGGATGTGGAGAACCCGGCCACACTACCGCCGGATCATGGCGCCGCCACCGACGACGCCGATGACGATGACGACCTGGACGACAGTGAATTGAACGACGAGGAGAACAATGACGGTCACCGTCCCACGTTGCGCGAGATCCGGTCTCACAGTCGAAGCAAGAGTCTGACCCGGAGTGTTCTCTCAGGGTGCAGCGTCGGCGGTGGTGGCGGGGAAGGAGCAGGAGCAGCAGGAGGAATCGGCACGGGCATGGACCGCACCATCTCCCGCCACGAGTCCATGGTGTCGCGCATCCGATCTCGTCCCACCCCGCGCTTCACCCACCCTCTCACGACGTGTCCCACGTCGACAGACGAGATCGTCGACTTTGACGGCCCTCAAGACCCGTACCACCCTCTCAACTGGGTGACGCGGAAGAAGGTCGCCACCACGGGCCTGTACGGGCTCATCACCATGTCGGCTACTTGGGCGTCGTCGGCCTACGCCGCCGGCACAAAGGAGGTGGCTCACGAGTTCGGCGTGGGCACGCAGGTGGCCACCCTGGGAACCAGTCTGTTCCTCGTGGGCTTCGGCGTGGGGCCTCTGCTCTGGGCGCCGCTGAGCGAGGTCTACGGTCGCAGACCGGCCGTCATGCTCCCCATGGTTGTGGCTATATGCTTCAGCTTCGGGAGCGCCACGGCAAAGGACCTCCAGACACTTATGATTACGCGCTTCTTCGGTGGATACTTTGCCTCGGCGCCCGTCACTAATACTGGCGGTGTGCTGGGTGACATGTTCACTGCGTCTACGCGCGCTTTGGCCCTCATGGGATATGCGCTGGCTGTCGTTTCTGGTCCCGTCCTTGGTAAGAGAACTTTTTCTCCCCCTCTCTCTATGTCTCTCTTTCTCTGTTGAATTTTCATTGCTCACATGTAATAGGTCCCATTGTGTCTGCTGCCGTCGTGCAGCAAGACTACCTCGGCTGGCGATGGACCGAGTACCTGACAGGCATACTGCAGGCGGCCGTGGTCGTGATCGGCGTCATCTTCATCGACGAGAGCTACCCGCCCGTGCTACTAGTGTACAAGGCGCGGCGTCTGCGTTTCGAGTCGGGCAACTGGGCGCTCCACGCCAAGTTCGAGGAGTGGGACGTCAGCATCGTCGAGATGGCCAAGAAGTTCCTTGTGCGCCCGGTGCAGCTTCTCATGACGCCGATATGCTTCCTCGTGGCGCTGTACGCGAGTTTCTGTTACGGCATCCTGTACATGCAGCTGGGCGGGATTCCCATCATCTTTGCCGAGCACCGGGGGTGGAATCCCTTTGTGGCGTCCCTCGTCTTCGTCAACATCCTCATCGGCGTCTTCTTCGGCTGCGGCATCAACCTCGTCAACCAAAAGCACTACACCAAGGCGTACCGGGCTGCGGGCAATAGGCCTGTGCCCGAGCGGAGGCTGCCGCCCATGATGGTCGGGGCTGTCCTCTTCAGCGCTGGCCAGTTCATCACGGGCTGGACGGCTGATCCAAAATATCATTGGGTCATCCCGTGTATCGGCTTCGTTCTTTTTGGTACTGGCTTCTTCACACTCTTTCAGGCTGCACTCAACTACCTCGTCGACACGTTCCAGGCCAATGCTGCGTCTGCCGTCGCTGCAAATACCTTTCTGCGGTCCGTCTTTGCGGCGGCCCTGCCCCTGGTCGTCGGACCAATGTATCACAATCTTGGTATAGGCCCGGGTATGTCCATCATGGGTGGGTTTGCCACTCTGCTTATACCTGTGCCTTTTGTGTTTTTCGTTTATGGAAAGAGGATCAGGGCAAGGTATAAATGGTCCAAGGCTTCGGTATATGATGAGAAATAGATCATTTCTAGTTTTCCCCATTTGTTTATCTCTCTTCAAACAATATTGAACATGAAATAAGGTCGATTGAACTTTGCGTGCACAACAACCATCTTCATCTTTAATCATGTGCTACCGTCTGGACCGTGGTTCACATTCGCAAGACGAAGGGAAGGAGCATTGTGCCTATGTAGTTAGAGGAAGGAGCGCATGGACATGAACGGGAAACCGAAATGTTACTACTAGACAATCACCGTTACCGTCCTCTCTGTTCTCACAATTTACAATACTACACTGGCCAAAGTCTCTCGCTTCATCATCACGTTGCTCTTGTATATCCATACTACTACGAAACAACATTATACCACTCACTATTCATTTATACACAACGTTCAAGAGAATCTTATTTTGCCAAGCAAACGGATCCGAGCAATCGCAAATATCGAAACACAGTACATGGACGAAAGCAAATCACACACGCAGCACTACTTGTACTGTGCAGCACGCAACAACCATGACGGACAGACAAATCACAAACCGCACCATCGTCCGCGGCCGCGAGTACGGGGAATCTAAGGATGGCAGAAAACACTCGCGCCAGGTGAACATCGAGACGGGCTCTCCGCACAGTCCTTGGAGTGAGATCGAGAAACCGCTGGAGCAGCAGCCGCCACGTCCGTTGGGAACCAGCCGGTCAGAAGGGGCCAGTCGGTCAGAAGGGGCCAGTCGGTCAGAAGGGGCCAGACGGTCAGAAGGGGCCAGCCGGTCAGAAGGCACAAGGCTTCCAAAGGACAACAAGCGCCCGAAAGACACCAGACGTCCAAAAGACAACAAGCGTCCAAAAGATAACAAGCGTTCAAAAGATAACAAGCGTCCGAAGTATGCCAAGCGCCCAAAACATGCTAGTCAGACAGCAGATGCCAGCCAGACAGCAGATACCAGTCAAGCAGAAGATACCAGTCAGACAGAAGGTATCAGACTACCAACGGAGATCAGTCAGCCACCAATACAACAAGAGAGCACGACTGTGTTAGCCCAGGAGCATTCGGCGGCGGGGTCGGCCTTGCCAATGCTGTCTTCGTCGCCGCCGCTTGTCGATGATCGACATGTGGTGGTCCCGTCCCAGGGGGGGCCTGGCGATAGCCTTCCAGCGTCGCGCCCATCCCCAAGGGCGCTTGGCCGTAACTCGTCACCCTTAGGCGGTCCCCCTCTACCGAAAGGCAGTGTTTCGTCGCCTATAAGCGGTCCCCCGCCATAGATAGGCAGTGACTCACCACCTAAAAACGGCGGCAAGTACTGCCGCTTGACAGTCGTCGCTGAGTATCAGGGGATGGGCAAACCACTGCACTGGTCCATATTCGTGTACCATCCGGGCAACACTCGGAGACAAAGAGGGACAGCGTGGACCGTTGTGGGGGACGCCCAGTCCATGATATTCCTGGCGACACTCGACGTGGAGATGATTCGGTCGCCCGACGTAGTCTGGACGGAGGTGCTCAATACCGATGCCGGTGATCACACCGATCGCATGTTCGAAATTGCTGAGAGAGAACCTCCACCGCAGGCGCCGACCGAGGCTCTCGCGACGGAGAATAGTCAGGGCTGGGTCATGCGCGTGCTGCGCAAGTACATGGAGCTGGGGGTTGTCTCGGAGGAATACATTGGCTATTTGACCCAACAAATGGATCCTGTTTGAGCTTTTTTTTTTTCTCTTCTTTTTTTCTTTCTTTCTCTTTCTTTCTTTCCTCGCTTCTTTCGTTTTCAATCGGTGGATTGTTTCGGGGGTGGGAGGAGAAAACAAGGATGGATTAATACATTGCGGGTCTGGGCTGTGTGACTGTTATCATGCTGGGAGGGGCAATGCTTGGGTGTGTCTTTGGACCAGAATAAGAATTATAGATTATGATACTCTTTTTGAATGAATTTCGTTCTCATTAAGGCAAGGCTGAACCACTTGTGAAGTTGTAAGGTGATGAATGTGATGTGAATGATTTCATGACTGGTGAACCTGGTTGAGGTGAGACGATGATTGATGCCTGAGGCATGATCCACATATAGCTCTATCAGGAAGGAGTACAATGAGGGCACATGAGGTTCCTCAACCATCTGAATGAAGAGCCAAAAGTCGGGGAACGAGCAAATGGGGAAAGATGGTGTTAAGATTTCAAATACTTCTTCATTGCAGATACGTATGCCCATAGAATGATGGTACTTTCATCATCTCATGTCGAACTGCATTGCGAGACGCTACGCGGAACTCTTTCATCTGAGCTTCCCTGTAGAAGGTGCTCCTGCCACCATGATTTCTCTCGTGCAAGGCACACGGGGAAAGATGACGTATAATAGATACAGGAAGAGACAGGGCCTCGTAAAGTGTCATTCGGAGTGTTGATTCTGGTGTTAAAATCCTCAGTTGAATCGTGTGTTGTCCAAAAAAGAAAAGCGCATTGACTGTAATGGCGATCTTTGTTCCTTTCCTCTCACACAACGGATTTGAGACTACCACGCTTATTTCCACACGGAAATACGAAGCAAACCCATGCATCTATGTTCTCTTGTACTCTCAGATCTTCAAAATATCACTTACACGCATCTATCACGCTCCATCCCTCCCCGATGGTATCACGACGGTGTCCATCCCCCGGTACAGGGTATGCCATTTGCAATATATGTAGGTTATATGCACATATATGTCTGTACATGGAGACCCGCAGAGACGACGACGACAACAACGACGACGTTGAAGAATGAAGAAGACACCATTTACATCATCCCAGTTGAATCCCTATTTGATTCCATTCTCTTGATATCAGAATCGCCTCTCCTTGGTCCACGTCAATCCTGAGCAAGTTTAACACCCTGGGACGTTTACTCGCGCGTTGGCCGCTCCTGATGATGGCGAGAACCCTGATGGACGCACCTTGGCCATCAAGGTGCGCAGGAGCGGCATAACGCAGACTTTTATTCGCCAACCAAGAGCCATGACGACCACGAAGACCATGACACGGACCCTCCCAACCCGTCGATGCTGGCATTTTCGACCCCCCGTTCTCTCCGGTTCAAAAGGGTGACGGACGATCCTGAAATGTTCTCAGCCATTGTTCAGAAGACGCAAGATATGAGAAAAAAGGGGCTCTAGAGAGGGGGGAGGGATTGGGTATATAAGACTGGACTGGATTCCCTCTTCCTTTTCCCTCTTTTGACAACATTGTGTGTGTGTGTCTCTCTCTCTCTAACCATCCTTCCAACTTCTCACGTCCAGAAATGGGACCTTTTGGAGAGAGAGAAAGAGGAAGAAGAGGAAGAAGGAGAGGACTGAGAGAAGTGGCCGTCTTCCACCTCCCCTAGAGCTGGACTCTGGCCCCCCCTTCTTACTCTATGATCCTCCTCTTTGCTCGGATCAACGGTTTTTCTTTCTTCCAGGGAGGGACACACGAGAGAGGCGAAAATCAGCCCATGCTATATCATCAATGTACCATGCCATGTCTGGTGATTATAATGCCTCATTCAAGGACCGCAGGATTCTCCAGTCGGCCTACCCCTCTCTTTTTCCCCCTTCCTTCATGTCCATGATCCGCACACACCCAACCTCCCGTCGTCTCCCCTGCCCGCCCCCCTCCCTCCTGGACCCAACAGCTGCTTTGACCAGTTGGTATTTCTCTCTCATTTCTCATCGCACTCAGCGGCTACAATTCCCTTGTTTTGTATTGCCCCCCTTGCCCCCCCCCTACCCCTCCTCAGCCCCCCTCTCGTTCTCGTGGGGGTTCATTGCCCTCGGTTCTATCAATCATGATTGAAGCTCTCGGAGACTTTCACACCCCTCTCTGCTGAGCCTTAGGACCTTTTGCTTTTCTTGACTTGAGCTCCTGCTGTTCCAGGTATACGAGGCTGTCGTATATCTTTTCCCATTTACGTAAGGAGGGACTTGCGTTTCTATTTTCCTCTTCTTCTTCCTATCATGACTGTTGCTTATTACTCTTGGGATATTCCTTTTTCGCCTGAAAGGAGTATACCGGGCGTTAGCCGAAACTGACCCACTTTCACAGCTGAATGAGTTTTGAAAGCCGATTTTTGTTCTCGGTCCATGCTTGTCTGGGCCAGAAAGAGTATGATGACGTGTTGAGTCTTGTTGCTGCTTGCTGTTGTTGTTTCTATGCTGGCTCGATTCACGGGGAAAAGACATAGAGAGGTCTACTCACATATATGTATGCACTTACACATACACACGTCCATATGTGTGTGTAACCAGTTGAATGTTTGTGTGAATGGGTTCTTGTTTCCCTTCACCCCCAAGTTGAGGCGTTCACAACATATTGGATCTTGCTGGTTGGAAGCAGCCAACACCACTCTCGGTATGCATCCCTCGATCGGGGAAGTCGTTGAGTGGGCCGACAGAAAAAAAAAACATCACAAGTACAGATACGAGTACATGTGGACTTGACCCCGCACGGTGGATTTGCGTCAGATGAGTTGTTGGAAGGAGACGTAACTCGTACGTGTGTTGGGCAAAGGGGGTTTCTCCTCTCTTACGACTGCACACGCAGACAGAACTCCACCACTGTCGTCTAGCCAAGTGGTCGAACCTATGCGGCGTCTCGACAGAGGTTGCTCCTAGTGAAGATCAGTGATGGGGACTAGCATATGCGTGTGGCCTCCCATGTGTTTATCACACGTAGACACGTACACACACACACACACACACACGATCAACGGGTTGTGCTGTCCATGATACCCTCTCTCTCTCTGTCTATTTTCACCAGTTGATATTGCCTTGACATTAACAAACTCGATGAGAAGAAGCCCATTTCCCAGAATAGAAAAGTCATCTACCAAAGAGCCACAAAGCAAAGGACAATAAAAGGTCTGGGCGCTAACTAGGACGGGCCGCTTCTGAGTGGGGGGACGGGAAGGGATTGTTTGCCGTCGTCTTTCCGTGTGGGAACGTCACGGCCTACTCCGTACCGTACCCGCAGTTTTTACAACAACGCATCACCATGTAGGTACACACACTCTTAGTTGTACTTGTATGTATGCTTACGTTGTACATTGCCTCCCTCTCTTTGCCCAAAAACAAAACACGGCATCCAATAGGAGAACTTTGAAAGTCTCTTGGTCCCTTTGCGTTACAGTCCATGTACGGAGTAGTACTATCTCTCTCTTTTCCAGGCTCTTTGTCTGTCATTCGATGTCTGCATCTCCACTACACACCACACCACACACGTTCTGCTTCTCCCCCCCACTCCCATCGCACTCGTGGGGACGTGCCTATGGGCCTCGATGTGGATAATATATACTTGATGTGGACTGCGAGATATATTTTGTATTACAGTCAAGACTGTTGGTTGAAGTCGAGTACCACTATACGCCTCTGCCTTGTACCTCGTGGTATACTCCGTAGAGGCTTTTCATATATTGACTACGACTATAACGGATAGTTTCACAGCCTTGGAGCCTCCGTCCTGGACGAATCATGACCCCACGCCCGTCACCATGCTAAACCTGCCGGGATCCCTGCGGCTTGACAAATTCCAGTCATGCGATTTGCATACTCGTACACACTCACGGGGTTCGTACCCAGTGCTAGGATGTAGGATTCATTTTTTTCACGGTCCCACTTACAGTGAATTGTCTCTCCGAAAGAAGAATAGAGAGGATAGAGGACGGGAGGAGGAGGAGGACCTCGTGATGTGGTATGTCGTCGGGTATAAGTAGCATCGTCATCCTCCCCCTCTTCTTCCTTCTGACCTCTTCTCTTCAGCACAACACTCTCAAACACAACAATCTACAACAAACCAACAACCCAACCCCCAAACCAAACAATCATCATGTCTCCCTGGTATGCACTCTACCCATATACAACGTCTTCACAACTTGAGAGAAACTTCAGAGAGATGGAATACTGACTCAGAATAGCACCTGCGCCACCTGCAACTGCTCTGGCTCTTGCGACGCCTGCAAGTGCACCTCTTGCGGCGTGAGTACATCAACTTCTCTCCAACAGCTATTGACATATAACTGACACCCGGTATAGCACTAAATACTTCCCCATGGAATTGTCGACAATATCCCGTCTGCCCGCGAGTTCAAGTCAATATAAATCAACCTTGACGATGACGTGACGACAAAACAAAGGCCGGGTCCCAGTCCGGTCTGGGGTGTAAATCAGTGTGAAAGAAGGAGGATCTCATATTCCGAGGACAATACCATGATAGCAACAGGCTTGGATCTATATGCTGTACTGTTAGTGTACTAGATAAAGAATCGAATATGGGTCTTTCCAACAATTACAAAATGACTGGTCATTCTTCCGTTTTCGTTTGATTTGTTCTTTTTTTTTCTTTTCTTTTTGCCCTACTTCGTATTGGCACGAAACTTATAAGGCTCTTGAGTTAGGTACTAACATGTTGGGATTGCATGAAAATGAATGTTAGGCTTTTCTATTCTCGACTTACACGCCCAACGTAAACAAAGATGATCTCATCGGCTAGATGTATGTCCGCTTCGGCGGGGCGGAGCTCCGCCCGGAGAGACACTGTAAAAGTGGGTGGGATCGGGGGTTCACTAATCCGGGGGGTCACCAACCCGGTGGTTCCACCATTCAATCTTCCATGTGCTCACCAAGATGACTTACAAGTTACATGTGTAAATGAAGGACACTCTAAATGGACTAGAAGTACAATTTGATTAAGGAATAAAGAATAAGATGCTAAGATTCGTATATGACATGATGATAATAAAAAAAAAGCCTTGGCCTGGTATAACGCTAAGTAGGGGGAGAATAACATCGTAAACATTTGATGGAAGACCTTGCGAGGACAAGTATATATCCAGCATGGTAAAATAATTTGTGTGTGTTTTTGTCATGACGGCTTTCCCTGGTCATGGCGTTCATCTCATAAAACATTCTGGTTTTCCTTTTTTTTTTTTTTTGGTCGTTGTTGCTGTTGGGCACATGCATGTACACACACATGTAAGTGGCCTCAAACCTCAGACGGAGTCTTGGAGCTACCCCGACGAACATGTTCCACCTCCACGGCCTCACCGACCTTCTCACCGCGCCCGTCAAAACTATCGACGGTAGCCGCAGCAGGGCCATCCCGTCCAACATTCCCAGGGCGAGCGATATGCGTAGACGAGAACTTGCGGGCACTAATCTTGCGCTCAAACAGGATATCCAGCTCAGCGTAGGTGCGACCCCTCGGCTCCGGAAGGCGGAAGAAGGTCCAGACCAGACAGGCGAAGCAGGTGCCCGCGAAGAAGTACGCTGACTTGGCGCCCCAGTTCCACGCAGACGGGTTGAGCATGTTGGGCGTGATGATGTTGGCGAGGATGGCCATGACGTTGTAGCAGTTGCGCGCGAGGACGATGGACTTTGTGCGCATGCGGGTAGATGTGAGCTCCGACACGAGGGAGTAGCACACGGGTCCGACGGTGCAGTCGTAGGCGAAGGTGTACAGGAGGAGTAGGGAGCCGACGGCCCACTGCACCGCGCCGTCCTGGTTGCTGCCGCCGCGCGAAGAGGCGTACGCCCCGCAGGACCCGATGACCAGCAGCAGCACCAGCATGGATACCTGTCCGCTAAGATAGAGCGTCCTGCGCCCCATCTTGACCATGAGGAACCACGAGGAGATAGTGCCCACCGCACCGAGGGCGTACTGCGCCAGCGACAGGGTAAAAGAGTTGGCCACGTCCATTCCCGCGTTCTGGTAGAAGTACGTCGAGTAGCCCATGAGGGAGCATCCGACCCAGTGCTGGGCCATCCAGGTGGCGCACACAATCTCTGTGCGACGCAGGTTGACGCCCCGGAACAGGTCGAGGTAGGTGGTGCCGGCCAGCTGCTCGCGCTCCAGCTCGTTGGTGTGCACCATGGCCGACATGGTCTCGTCGAGCTTGGCCTCGGACGCGTTGGCGGCCAGCCGGGCCAGCGACCGGCGGGCGTCGTCCAGCCTGCCCCGGCGGATCAGCCACCACGGCGACTCGGGCGCCATCCAGATGCCCACGGCCAAGGGCACCGGCCACGCCCACTGCAGGGCGAAGGGGATGCGGTACCCCCAGTCGTCGTCTCGGCTCAGCATCGCTCGCATCACGCCAGAGGCTATGAATTGCCCAATCACCCAGCATAGGTTGACGTATGTCGTCAGATGGGCTCGGAGGTGCGTCGGGCACACGTCGGCGGCATATGTCGGCGCTAGAGTCTGGAAGAATCCCCTGATTTGGTAAGTACTTGTTGTATAGATAAGTCATTTCGAAATCTTTTAAGAAGGAATGTCTTTTTTTCCATTCCTTTTTTTCTCTTCTTCTTTCCCCTTCTTATTTTAATTGTTTCTTTCTTTCTTTTTTTGTTTCTTCTTCTTTTTAAATGACCGTGCACTTTTACAGAGTAGAAAGACAAAACTCACCATGGTACTCCAACAAGCATCTCCCCCACAAGAAGAACAGGCAGAGTCTCACTAAAGAATATGATAAAGGTGAAAGCGATGCAAGCCATGAGCGCACCCACCAGGGCCATCCTGTACCCGTACCTGTCGGCCACAAAGCCGTTGAGGAACAGGCCGATGATCTGCCCGGCCTGCGCCCCGTTGGACAGGCCGGACTGCCACTGCGCCGTGAGCTCGTAGCTGACGGACCCGTCGACGGGGGATTCCCGCCTCACGCCGTACTTGGCCTTGAAGGGTGGGTAGGCGTACAGGTTGTTGAGCATGGTCTGGTCGAAGCCCTCCATGATGATGCACGTCGACACCAGGATGGACCAGAGGCAGGCTCGGCGGTAGACTCGGAGGGACTTGGTCAGTCCCATGGAGCTCTCCGCGTCGATGGCGCGGGCCGCGGCCTCTTCGCTCGCCGTGTGCATGTTGACTGTTTTTGAAGTCATGATGGGGGTATTTGTTTGCGAGGGCAGGTATGGGAAAATGGTTTGGTTTGGTGATATGGAGTTACAACTTCCTCAAACTCCCCTATTCGTGAAGCAACTTGTTTGTTCCAATCTTTTGATGATACTCTCAAAAGCCTAGAAGCTGTGATGTGTTTCAAAGCCTCAATCAATGCAATAGAAGGTGATAGCTAATGTCAATGTCAAGGGAAGCTAATGTCAAGGTGGTATTCGACAGAACACAAACGAGGCGATCCCCACGGGCCTTTCAAAATGTTATAGTAGTAGCAAGAAAGGAAACAGTCAGTGTTGCAACCGGCTCATATGCCGAATGAGACACGATATTGGACCAGGGGGGGAGGCGACACGCAGGAGGAAAACACCACCAAGAGGTCACAAGGGCAGGATGGCGTGTTCGTCTCCTTTACCACACACACCCCTCCTTTTTTTTCTTTTCTGGTCCGTCTACCGGCAGGCCCAGACCCGGGTCTGTGGGCAGGAGGGAAAGAGGCGGCGGCGACAAACGGGTTTCTCAGGGCCACGACAAGGCAGGGGGGGGTAGATTTCCGGGGTTTGTTGGTTTTCCCAAAACGTGGATGACAAGTGCGGGGATGGTAGAGAGAGCAGAGGAAACTCTGGAGACGGAAGCGGCACAAGCGTTTCAATCTTCGGTAGTAATGGGCATTGGGATATGCAAGAAATGACGCCGAAGCACTGCCGTCTGGGGGATCGGAGGGTGGATGGAGGGTCAGGAGGGGGAGGGGGGGAGGGATAAACGGGGTGTGTAAGGGGAATAAAAGTAATAGGGAGAGAGGACACAATGAATTGATGTTATGGTGATGTGCTAGAGTTGTGTGGTATTGGAAAAGTTATGTGTGTGCAGTTGGTGATGCTTCACACCCTTCCACCCCTTTCTTGTCCTTCACACCCCGCGCCCGCCCACGCACACTCTTGCCCTTCCCCCTCCCTCCTCCATTTTTGTGGGGGAATGTATATTTTCGCCCCTAGTGGTTCCTGGGGGGGAGGGGTGTGTGTGTCTGTTGACCTTTCTGTTTCTGCTCGTAGTACTTTGTACTATTCTTGTAGTCTCATTCTCTTGTGTCTCTCTGTCGGACCGACAGAAAAGGGCAACCTGCCCCGGGTTTGTCTACTCTAGTGCATTTTTATACAAAGTACCTGAGAGTACTCCGTACAGGACATGGAAAAAATCCAATACGAGTGGCCTACTCCGTATTCGGGCCGAGCCGGAGAAGACTCCGGGTTCGCATGAGCATGATCAAAGGGACTCAAGGGTTGTAAAAGGGCAAATGCTCCGTTGTTGTGGCTTGGGGGGGTGTTGAAGTACTCGTCGTAGAATGCGGGTTAGGAGGAGAGTGGAGGGCTTGGTTTTCCTGGGGAAAGGGCCGGCTCTCGTCGGTTTGCGGGGATATACGAGTACGACTACGGTTCATGATTATGCTTGTATGTTTCTCAATGGGGACAGATGGGGAGG
>FYEV01001624.1:23995-34056 GCA_900188565.1 Geosmithia flava
GGGGGGGGGCTTACATTGAATGTTTCAAGAGAGGCATCAGAGATTGAAACTTGAACTACCGAGGATATTGTTTGTCTGTGCAGGCAGTCAGAATGTGCGAGTTAATATAAATCGGTGCCTGCATGTAGGGACCTGACCGACCTCTATGGAGAGGATGCGGATACTATGGGAATTGGTAGGAGCCAAAGCTGACAACTACAGCTAGTAAGTTATAGCTAGTACAACTAGGGATAATACTACAGGAAGTTGTACTAGTAGTACTAGTAGTACCACCAGATGTGCTCTCTCCCTCTGATGGTGTGTTGCCCCAAATACGACGTATAATAATGCGGAGTAAATACAAGGTACGTGTAGCTCACTCGACGTACTCGTACTCGTAGCTCAAAGTAACTCAGCTAGTACTGCTCCGTACTAAACATGACATTGAATGATCAGGAGACCAGGGAAGAAGAGAGAAAGAGAGAGAGAGGGGAAAAGGGCCCCCTTGTTCATACTCCACCCGGAATGTCAGCCTTAACCCTGTACGGATGCACATACGGCTGTACGAGTAATTACTCGCATTTAAATGCGGAACCGGTGACCGAGAGCCGCAGGGTTTCAATCTGGTTTGCGGGTGTTGACGGGAAAGCATCACACCGTGACACTGTTGTAGCTGTACGGGAGTATGTCGTGTCATGCCCCATGCCATGTCGCGGTCTTAGCTGCTTCTGTTACTGTTACTGTTACTGTTGTATGCCGTTGCCCAATGGATTGGTACACCACGTTTTTATGGGATGAACCGAAACGTTCATTTGCCGTGGTGTATTAGTCGATACGGAGTATTATCCCCCTGGGTCTCAATAGCATATCTTCCTTGTCAGAGAAGCTCAAGCCATGAAGGGTTCAATAACCCAGACTAGGAGCTAGGAGAAAACGTATCTGGTGTATTCGTATACTCGTCGGTACTCCTCTCAGCCTGGAGAAAAAAAACCCGAAGAGAGAGGGAAAAAATGGAGATTGATATTCCAATGCCGCTTGCACCCTGATTGTGGGCCATCTGAACATAGCATGATTGTATCTCCGTTCTATGACCAGTTGATCAATTGTCAGTTGATCAGTTTAATACATTGAATGTACTCACACCTACGAGTACAAGGTGAACAGCTCACACACACACACACACGGACTCGTTCCTAGTTCCCGCCGGACAAATGAACTACCCGTCGGTTCCGACGCCGAACAGCACCTCAAATCCACGGGCCACACTTGCCATACCGTCCTGCCTACCCGTACAGGTCACCCACCCACTCTCCCTCAATCTCTTCAGGAACCCTTGCTTCCCTGACTTGGGGGTGAGTGGAGTGGACCCATTGGACAAGGAGGGAAATCGGGGTGCGGAGGAATCAACCCCGCACCAAGTTGGCTCGTGCACTCCCGGCGCATGGTGTTGTACAGAGTATCGTGAGTATTACTCCGTACATATATTCATATAGAGAACCAACAGCGTATTTCAAGAGGGTGTAGAGATTCATCATCATCAGCACATGGCCAACACATGTAACCCGATCTTTCAATGGATTGGACGGGCTAAACTTCCGAAGTTGCAAGGTCGGCATCGTCCGGCTAACATACAGGCCAAAGGGGTGAAAAAACAAAAAGAGACAATAAAAAAGGGGTGGCTGAAACGAGGGGTTTACAAGGCAGAGAAGTCCTCAGGTCAATGACCGACGGCTACATGTGAGAAGTAGGTACAAGAGACTACATGGTACATTTATGCGCAATCTAATGCACGTTGGTTTTCTCAATGCTACTCCGTACTACTCTCCGTTCAGAGTAGCTGCAGTTGACCTTGTTCCCTTAACCAATAACCATGCCATTCTGTTCTCGTACGAGGCAATATGTGTTTCTATGATATAGGACTCCCCCAAGGTTCCAAGCTGTGCTTTTTACTCCATACAATAACAGGTATAATGCCCGGTTCCACCTTGTAGACAATGAGAACCCACTCGAGACATCTTTTCACGATAACCATAACCTCGGTTGTTATCATTCCGGACACGAGGAAACGGTTAACGGCTAATGATCCAAGGGGACCCAGGGACCAAAAGAAACAAGAAACAAGGAAAAAGTCTAAAAAAAGAGTTGATTCTCTCTTCTCTTCCTTTGCCCATTTCGTGATTCGGGTTATCAAGACCGAGGGTGAGTTACTTTGTATCAATCACTGCCTGCGGAGTGGTACTAGTTGAATACACCGACACTTTTGGTTCAATGTCCGTTCAATGCAATACTACAGCGGGATTTCAATATCCGTTAGTGCTCATTTTCTTTCTCCTTTTCCTTTTACCATTTACCGTATATTCTGACATTGAATCCGAACAATTTCCCCTTTGTCAGCGGAGGCTTAGAATGAGCCACAGCGTCATCTACATGCACCTTGTTACTCTGCATGGTTGCTCTGTACCTTGTGCCTAGACCACGAGTTCACACCAGGGACTACGTGTACACACCATCTTTCCTTTCTTAGTACTCCGTTGTACGAGTAGTAATAGTAGCACATGTACTCTGTAGTGTTCCCTTTCTGGTATCGTTACCCTTTAGGCTTGAAAGAAGGCATAAAAAAGCCATTGGCTTGGCAAAGGGAATATTTCATGTTTCATTCCGCTTCCCATTCCGCACTTTGTATGGGCAGTTCGTCTCCCCGCATTCTTCAGCCAAGGTCCAAGGTCCAAGCATAATCACTTCACAAGGTATCTCGTCATTGATCATTGAAAAGTACATGTGCTGGCAAACACTAGTGCATCAGTATAATTATGAAATCCCAGTTGCCAAAATCGTAGACTATATACGAGTACAGAGTCAAAAGTACGTCCGTGACAGGGGCAACTTCGGTATCACACGCATGAGACCTGCGTATGGACATGGAGTACCTCATATACACGGCTCATGGTCCCCCCCTGGCCGCGTGGAGTGCACTCTCTCGGGTTAGGGTTAAACCTGCAGCTAACGCGTCCAATGATGTTTTGTACATTCCGAGCGTGTATGTATCTTGACCAGACGCACCATCAAGGAGCAAGCACGAGATGGACTCTCCGACATGGAAAAAAACTGGATATCTCGGTGAAGTGATGGACAACGGGAGAGATAATATTGAATACGCTTGGATAGTACTGAGAGTGTTGAACGTTGGTTTCCCCTGCCCCGTCCGACCTATACCGGCACCTTGAGAAATGTGTGTGTATGCTCGTAACACGGCACACACACACACACATGACGTAGTAGTGGTCTATTACGTCGTACGTTCAGGCTGTCATACCTAGAACAGATTCCATGGTCATCGTCCAAACTATACCATGGCGCAAACGCACTGTAACATGAAACCGGTAGACATCAAGTGGCTCCACGAACACGTGTATCTTGGTAGTAGTCCAATACGACGTACGAGGGATAGTGAGAGAGAGCAACAGCAGGAGCAGAAGGACCTAGCTGGACCTGGTCGTATGATGGAGAGGGGTGGACACATCAAACGTAATACTTCGTACGAGCATGTACGGATACAGATGCATGTAGTATGTATGTACATACGTGCAGTCTTTGCATGTAACCCTCTCTCCATATACGTCCTTGGATCAGAATCATATATTCGGCCCGATCCGTAGGTCTGATGCTCCGTACGACATGGCACCTACGGAGTAATGGCCCATTCTGGAATTTGACTAACACTGGCATACGAAGGATACAGAGTACGGATACAGCACCTGCGTGCGAGTTATCAGACTCCATCTGAGAAACATCGTGAAAAGGCATCAAGAGAGTCATCCTTAAGAAACGTTGATATATATAAGACAAACTGAGGACCAACCTCCCCAGTATCGCTATATATCATAGTCCATGTGTATGTGTGTAGTACTCACGTGAGGAAGGAGCGGGGAAGTGCAACGTAATATCCATAGCTGTAACTAAATCTACTCATCTCCTTTTTTTTCCCTTGAACAAACACAATCATACGATGATTCCGGGCCTTTGAGCGCTTTTTTGTCTGTAGCTCTCATGGTCAAAAACCAACGAAATGAAAAGCTGCATAGAACTTTTCGTTCCAACGACGGCACCAACAGCATGTACGAGTAGAACCGTGCCTTTCCCATCCTAACGTCCGGATACAACCTCCACCTTTCAAAGCCATGCGGGAAAAAAAAAACAACACCAATAATCCCAACATGGCATACGCCGCCGACGCAAAAGTCAAGGAACGCGCGCGAGCTGTGCATCAAACGGGACATTTACAATTCACTCACACTCACACGCACACGCACACGCACATGTTGAAAATTCCCCAGGTTATTCACCGCGAGATGCGGGCCACGCGCGCTCACACACGCACACCATCTTCCAACTGAAAACACGGCGCAGTACGGCCGGATCGCCGTAAATAGTCAGGAACGTCACCAATGGCCTAGGCCCCCTTGGGTACTCTCACCAAAGAAAGAACGGAAAACTCACCGCGCTCTCTCCACCCTCCCTCCCCCCGCGCGTCATCAAGCCTCGTGCATACGACCTGCGTGGTTTGTACCGCCACAAAAGAAAAGAGAGAGACCATGGCTCTCTCTCGATCTAGGTCTAGACGTGGAATATCATGGGAGGCGGGTGGCGCGGCTCTGCTCCACTGACCATCGGAAAGGAGAGAGAAGGAGGTACGGGGCCCGCCATGATACCCTGATTTTGAAAGGGACACGACATTTGATCTGCGGGGCCGATGGGTGGTCCTGACCGGGGGCGACGAATCAAAGAGGTTGAGTATCATCTTACAGACGGGGCACAGAGCTGGGGCAATGCGTTTTTGTTTTTTTCATGGACAGCTCTGGGAATTGATCATCTTGCCTTGTTCTGAAGAGGGTCGGTGATCATCTAGAGATGCAACTGTTCAGAGGCAAAAAGGTGTACGTCAACGAGTTACGTGCCTCTTTCTCGATCTTCATCTCCAAACAAGATATACTCTTTGAGTCATGGCGATGATATTCAGGTTGACGGCAGAAGAACGGGATGACTGTTCCGTCCTTGACTTCTACCCCAGAGAGGTCATCTCTGACATCACTTTTCTCTACGTGGACTCTTCAGTCCGGTCTCATCAGGTCTAGACCAGAGGGAAAACGCGGCCGCCTCTGCAGACCTGGGGAGGCAAATCCGGGGAATGCTGATGATACTGATGCATACGACCCAACGGACGTCCTCGTGACTCGATTCAACCAGCTCGCAAGAACGAACGGCACCAATGTAACGGCGGACGAACCTTTTCCAGTGGCGTTTTTTTTTCTAAGTCTTTTCTTACATTGACGATCCAAAAAAGAAATCTCTTCAGAACACATGACATGATGTTCCTCGGCGAGATTTGGGGGAAATGGCGGGCTGCAACGTGGAAGACATGCTTTCATGGGGTTGCAGTGTACCCCAATCATCTTGGATGTTACCCCAGGGCGGCCGCGGTAGAAGTGAGAGAGTGAAGAAAGAGAAGAGGAAGAAGAGAGAAGGTAAGATGATGAATAGTCTGATTTGAAGCTGCGCCTCGTGAACCTGGTGATGTTGATGGGTGGTGGCTGTCGCTTGGCGCGGACATTGAAAGCACCGGTAAACGGCCGTGGCGCACTTGGTGATGGTTTCCATCTGTATGTTCAGATGACACGGAATAAAGATCATCATTCACTGGAAATACTCATCTTCCATTACTTAGTCTAGTATATGAAAGCAGTGACGTTGAGAGAGAGAGAGAGAAATAGGTACCTGCAGGTATCAGACCCCCTCCCCCAGACTACCGCGACAGACGACAGCTTCACCGCCCCCCCATCAAGATGCTCGACGGTCACTGCATTACGATTGGAATGGTCGTCCGAGAGACTCGCCGACAGGATAGCCAGGGTCAGGTTCAAAGTCAGAGCTAAATCTTTTTAAGATCTTTGCGGGGAGGGGGAGGGGGAGAAGGACATTTCTCCAGTCCCGATACCCGTAGAGTCCCACTTATGAAGTTATACTAGTAGTAGTAGGGAGTACGGAGTACGGAGTAGTAAAAGTACTAATAATATTACCTACGGGCCATGTTCAAAGAGAGAGAGACAGAGAGAGAGAGAGAGGACCGGGGGGGGGGTTGGAACCATCATGAATTAGAGTGGGAAAGCAAAGGAAAAGTGGACAAGAAAGAAAGAAAGAAAAGGAAAGAGTCTAAAAAAGGGTTTGATCCCCGGATGCCAAGAACCCCCAGTACCGTGATGGGATGTCATGACAGGGATTTGATGATGGGGGAGGGGACTCGAGGGAGAGTGATGGGTGAGAATCTCATAACGGACCGAATTGACCTCTTTGAAAGAGTAATAGTATAAATCTATAGTCTATACTACGCATTTCTTACAACAGAGTACTCGTACAGAGTAATACCAGCATTGAATCCCTTTCTACAGAGGACAGTGCTTCTCCAGTCCTTTCCCCGCGGGGCCCTCGCAAAACCCCATGTCTTGGGATCCAGATGAATCGGTCCGATTTCCGAAAGAGGAAATATCGGGGCCCCGCTCGTAGTGTACAAACCGGCGGTTTTTTTTTTTCTTTCTTCTCTCTCTCATTGAAGCACTCTAGTACTGCCTACTGCTACTGCCTACTGCCTACTGTTAGTACCAACTGACTACTGCTACTGCTAGTAACTGCTGCTAATGCGTACGGCTTTTACTCCCCTTTTTTTATGTTTTCCCCGCATACAAAATTAATACATTGAATATAGAGTACTATACTCCGTACTATAATACTCCGTGACGGAATACAGAGTAGTACATAGTAGTACCTGGACTTGTTACTTATTTAGCATGTCCTTCCTGCCCCTCCTTCTTTTTTTGACTCCAAAAACCCTCTCCAATCTCAAAACCTGCCCTTCGTTTTTTTGCAATACATAATTGCCAGTCTCTCGCTCACATTCACAACTCTCGTTTTTTTCATATCTTGATCCAACTTGATCTCTCATATCAACACACACACACACACACATATATATCATACATTGTCATTGTCATTGACAACAACAACCCAATGTATATGGAACCTCAAACCCCCAACATGATTGAATCATCAAAAACGAGCATGGCATCACGCATCACGACCGCCTGCAACGGCTGCCGCATCCGCAAGGTCAAGTGCGACGGTGCCCACCCTTGCTCCCAGTGCGCCCACTTCGAACTACCATGCCACTTCACCGCTCCTCGTGGGAAGCGCAAGCCAGGCGTACGCAACAGACTCGTCGATCAGCTCCGTGACAACAAAAAGGACAACAACAACACCACCACTCCTCGCAAACAACAGCAACAGCAACAGCAACAACTGCCTCTACCATCCCCGCCACCTCTAAAGTACACAGCTCCCGCATCCCCCTGCAGCAGCAGCAGCAGCACCGGCAGCACAAGCCTCTACCAGGCCTACCCCACACCAAACGGCAGGAGGAGAAGCGACAGCCACATCCTCTCCAGCAACCACCACCACAACCATCACAACTATGGAGCATCAGTATCGCATCACCATCCCTACACGCCAGACTTCTTCCTCGCCCTGATCCCCGACTACGAGAAGCACGTATACCCCGTCAACCCCATCATAACGGGCGACGAGATGCGCGAGGCCGTATGGGCCATGGACGCCTCCCACGAGAACACAGCCCTGGTGTACGCCTTCGCCGCCGTCACCATCAACCTGACCCAGACGTCTCGGTCCGGGCGGGGCGGCGACGCCGTCTCGTCCCAGCTGACGGACCTGGTGCGTCGGTGTCTGGCGGCCCACCGCATGGCCGACGACGACAACTACCTCTCTTCCGTCGGGGACGACGACGCCTCCACCTCTACCGCCTTCCCCCCCTCGCCAACAGGAGGAGAGGAGGCGCCACCGGCCCTGTCTGAGCTGCCCGTCACGGTCAAGCGCGTCATGACCTGCATATTCCTCGAGATCAGCCTCATGGCCTTTCGTCTTTTCAAGCGCAGCTTCGCCGTGCTGCGCGAGGCCATCACCATGGTGCAGACGCTCAAGGTGTACCGGTACTCGTGCGCGTCGGCCAACAGCCCCCACGTCGCGCGTCTCCAGCGTCTCTACTGGGAGTGCTTCATCCACGAGCGCTTCGTCAACGTCATGTCCGGATGCCCTGCTATGCTGCAGCCGCTGAGCACCGGTCTCCCCCAGCCTGACGCGTCTATCCCCCCTTACGTGGACGTCGGCTTCCGCTGCCTCATCCTCCTCTTTAGCATCATGGATACGAGCTTCCTCGCCCACTGGAACGCCCAGAATGACCCGGCTAGTCCGGTCCCTGAGCCGCTCACAGCTGCTTGGGTCGAGGCTAAGCAGTCTGAGCTCGATAGGCATGAGGTCGACACGGCGCTGCAGGACGATGCTATGCGCGCAACGTCTGCTGGGTCCGCCGGTCTCAGCGAGCTGCAGCAGGCTGATCTGTTCGTCACGCGTCTCTGGCTGCGCACCCTGATATGGCAGCTCGCTCTGTCTCATGGTCTACTGCGCACTCCGTCTGCTTCTTCTTCCTCGTCGGCAAACATGTACAACAACCATCATCATCACAACAGTCGCTCAGAGGACCTGCTGTCACTTCATTATCCTGCTGCTAGACTTTCTTCAGAGATGCGCAGACTCGTTTGCTGTCTCCACGATGTCACAAGCATAGCTACACATGGCAGCGGGATTCTTCAAAAACTCTTCGAGATTACCACTACTATTGCTGATGTGCTCGCTCTCCTACCCTTGCCTCCTGCTTCGTCTTCTTCTCCAGGACCAGGACAGGGTCAGGGTCAGGACTTGGATGGCGGTGCTGGTGCTGGTGGTCACACTAGTCCTGCTGCTCTCAGCTGTGCGGGAAGCGATGTGGGTGGTCATGCTACCGCGCATATTGAGGATTTCATATTCCTTGTTGATTTCCTCTTTCGCTTCGAGAGGGTGTCTAATGAGGAGAGGGACTATATGCGTGTCAAGGTTCATCTCTTGCAGGATGTGTATCCTGGTGTTGGCTTTGAGAATTTGTTGATAACATTGGCTTAACTGTCTCGTCTATCACTTTTTTCTTTCCTCTTTTTTTTCTCTTCTTTTTTTTTTTTCTCTCTTTTTTTTCTTCTTCTTTTCTTCTTTTCTTTTCTTTCTTCATTTTGATTTTGATTTCTTCTTTATGAACATAGTCATGGGGTTGTTGACTTCCTTCTTATCATGCATTACATGTATTACTACCTTATGAAAGCATCTGGGATTTTGGTGGACAAAAATGGTTTGTGGTTTTATTTTTATGAAGATTATATGAGATTTTATGGAAATGCAATTTTATGATTCATTGTCAGAGCACTAGTATTTGAAATTTGAGTGAAAGGGATGGTCAATGTGTGTGTGTGATATCATGGTGTTAGATTGAAAAGGGTGCTGTGATATCATAAGGGGTATTGTACGATTACTACTGTACAGTCAAGGGGTCCTTGTGTGAGTGTAAGCACTAGTATAAAACTCTTCATCACGCATAAGAGTTGGAACTTATGCTACATGGTTCATTTAGACTACAGGGTTCACAGATTAAGTGTTCCCGTCTGTACGGAGTATTCGAGGCAGCAATATTCTGTACGAGCGCCGTACACTGTACAGAGTACAGAGTACTACTAAGCAGCTTCTTTCAGGTCAGATTCTACTAGTGTACATGTGCAGGTAGTAAGTGTGCACGGAGTGAGACTTGGCGTCATTGTATGACATTTCAGTGATATTCAATGATATTCAACAAAACTATGACATGTTCCCTCTTGACAGGGAAAAAATAAAGGGGTGTTGACTGTAGGTATGCATGGCCCGGCATATCCTTTCCCTTGTGTAAAAAAAACCTTGTCGAGGGAACAAATGAAAAAGATATTTCAAACACATGTGAAGAAATAGACAGAAAGACGGGAAGATGGGAAGGAAGTAAACAGATGGACAGATTCAGGTGGACAATTTGGAAAAAAAAAAAATCAAAACAAAGGTAAAACGTATAAAGGAAACGTTATAACGTATGGCGTGAAGACATATCGACTCATGAAGAAGAAGGGGGGGGG
>FYEV01001624.1:34105-44941 GCA_900188565.1 Geosmithia flava
GGGGGGGGGTAGAGAGAAGAACATGTGTTGTTAAACACCAACACCAACACCAACATTCTTCTCAAGACCAAGACGGAACCGACGCTTAATAGCCTTCCACATCTCAGTTATAGCAACAAACAGAACCACACTGCCAAACACCAGTCCCCACTCCCACGTGAGACCCTTGTGCTTGAACACAGTCGTATTCAACACAGGGATATACACGACAGGGAAAGTGCTGAGGAACCCAGCGACAACAGACCAGAAGAGGAAGCGGTTGTGGTAGATGGTGCGGAACACGGCAAACGGGCCGGTCCACCTGTCGTCCATGGCGAACAGACTGCGGTGGAAGTGCTTCACCTCCCACGACTTGACGAGAAGGAGGAAGCTGAAGGTCGAGAACGTAGCTGCCCTGGCCTCAAAGATGGTGTCGCACTTGGCTCCGGCGCCGTCGTTGCAACCCGCCGGGAGGAGGTGGTACCCCTCGCCGGACCCGGCGTAGACGACAATCAGGAAGACCATGAGACAGTTCACGCCCATGTTGACTCCGTAGACGAGCTGGTCGCGGATCATGTCGCGCGTGAAGACGCCGACGCGGAGGTCACGGGGGGGACGCTCCAGGATGTCAGGTTGGGCTTCCTCGAGTCCCAGACCTAGGGCCAGCGGGGATGAGGTGATCAAGTTGGCCCATAGGACTTCCAAGGGGGAGAGGGGGAAGACGGAGTGGCCTGTTACGTCTTTGCAGACCAAACCGATCAGGAGGAGGACGACTTGGGCAAGGTTGGATGTCAGGAGATGAAGAAGGAACTGCAGCGTGTTAGTAAGGATTCAAAAGAAAAGGTAGAGTGGAGAGAGCAGGGAGGGAGGTATACCTTTTGGATATTATCAGATAGACGACGACCCTCCTTGATGGCCGTGACAATGGAAGCAAAGTTGTCGTCGGTGAGAACCATGTCAGACGCCTCCTTGGCGACATCGCTACCACGGTCACCCATGGCAATACCGACATCAGCCTTCTTGAGGGCGGGTGAGTCGTTGACACCGTCACCAGTCATGATGCAAAACGCCTTTCGGCGGTGCAGCGACTCAATCATGCGCACCTTGGCAAGGGGGCTGCAGCGGGCGAGCACGACGGGCAGGCGGTCCATGGCGTCAATCTCGTCGTCAGACATGTTGTTGAAGTCGGACGCGGCCATGACAGCACCACTCTTCAGGGTGGTGTCCTTGTCGAGGATGCCGACCTCGTAGGCGATCGAGGTGGCCGTCTTGATGTGGTCGCCCGTCACCATGTGGACCGTGATACCGGCGCGGTGGCATGCCTTCACGGCGCCGGCCGTCTCCACACGGGGCGGGTCATACAGGGCGGCCAGACCGAGAAAGTGGAGATCCTTCTCCGCCTTGGAGCGATCGGCGGCGTCGATGTTGGCGTTCTCACCTTTCATGGTCTTGGTGGCAATGCAGAGGACGCGGAGACCCTGGCCGGCAAGCTCCTCGGCCTTGGCCAGGATTTGGCTCTTGAGCTGCTGGTCCTCGTTGAGAATGGGAAGCATAACCTCGACGGCACCCTTGGTGTAGACGTTGCATGACTTCTCCACCTCGTTGGCGTAGACGACACTCATGAGCTTGATGGCCGAGTCAAAGGGGTGCTCAGCCACCAGCATGTCGGACACACCTGCGTGGTTGCGCCCGAAGCGCATGGCAAAGACCTTGAGGGCAATCTCGGTGGGCTCACCGAGAGCCTTCCAGTCGGCGCCGTCATTGGCCGTCGTCACGCTGCTCGTGTCTGTCTCGGGCTCCTTCTTGCCGTCTGAAACGGTAGAGTTGTTGCACAGGGTGAGCGTGGTCAGGAAGCGGCCCAGGCAACTGCCCGCCAGAGAGCTGGACCAGGTAACGGTTCCAGCGCTCGGGTCGTAGGGGTTTCCGGCTCCCTCGACGGAACCCTCAATGTCGCCGCGGAGCCAGACCTTGCGTGTGATCATGCGGCCTTGGGTGAGGGTGCCCGTCTTGTCGGAGCAGATGTTGGTGACACCGCCGACGGCCTCGAGAGAGGTCATCTGTCGAACGATGACGTTGCCCTTGACCATGGCCTTTGTGGCGACAGCCATGGTCAGGGTCAAGACAGCGAGCAGGGACTCGGGGATGACGGCGACACCGACGACAATACCGTACAGCAGCACCTCTCCGTTGATGTCGAAGCGGCTGACGGCGAATACTATGATGGCCAGGAGGATGGCCAGGGCAAAGAGCAGGAGGGCAAATTTGCTGAGAGTGGTCTGCAGCGGGGTACCCTCGAGTCCGAGAATGCCGCGGGTCGTGTGCCAGATCTTGGTGAAGAACTTGGCGAGACCCGACTTGCCGACCATATCGTTGTCCGTCTTGCCAAGCATCTCGGCAATCTGGCCAACCTCGGTCTCCATGGCGGTGGCCACTACGATACCAGTGCCACGTCCGCGAGTGACGGAGCTACCGGCGTAGACCAAGTTGGTACGATCACCGATGGGCATGTCGGGCTCGTCAAAAACTTCATGGGGGTTCTTGGTGATGGCGACGGACTCTCCGGTGAGGAGAGCCTCGTCGGTGGCCAGATTCATGCCCTGGATCAGACGCAAGTCGGCAGGGACGACATCACCAGTAGCGAGGACGATGATGTCGCCCTTGACGACCGTCTCAGCCTTGACCGTGTCACTGACGCCATCTCTGATGACCTTGCACTTGGGGGTGGACAGGGCATAGAGAGACTGGATGGTCTGCTCAGCACTATAATCCTGGACCAGTCTTTATGTCATTGGTGTACCATGTTAGCATTCTGGCGGCAATCTTGTTGCAAGATCACTTTCTTTGATTCTCTTTGATTTTTGGTTTTCAAGTTTCAGGAAGAAGAGTGTCTCTCTATCTAAGGAGCATGGCCCGTGGTGATGACGGGAGACCACGCGAATTTAACAACTTACCCGACGACAATGTTGAGGACGATGACGGCAATGACAACACTGCCTTCAACGTAGTCGTGAATGGCAAAGGACAGTGCTGCGACGGCGATTAGAACAGCCGTGAGGGCATTGGCAATCTGAGCGACGAGGATCTCCCAGATGGACGTTCCCTTGGCGGCTTTGATGGTGTTCGGGCCATCCCGCGCGAGGCGGGTGGCGGCGTCTTCACTGCTCAAACCATGGTCGACGTGGGTGGCGAAGCTCTGGGCTACGCCGTCGACCGATAGGGTGTGAGGGAAGCTGGGCTTCTCTCGGTGATAATCTTGAATTGGGTACTGGGTTTCGGGGGGTTCCGCTATAGGGGGCGGGTCGTCTTGACTGGCAGCGGGCGACGAGTCCGCGGAGGAACTGGCGTGGAGTCCACCATTCGTACTGATGGCAGCGCTTTCTCCCATCGAATGGGTGTGGTTAAGATGCTAAACAGCAGGCGGAGGCGGAGTGTGGGGGCGCGGGCTTCGCGGGGGATCGGCCGAGGCGTAGGGCGGGAAAGAGGTCAAGTGTACTTGTGTGCTCCGTCTTGATGGAACAAAGACAAGGGGGGAAATATAAAGGTGAGGGGGGTAGTGAAGCAAAGGATGATGGGCTGGGTAGGGAAGGGACGGGGCAGGTGAGGAAAGAAAGAAGAAAAGAAGGGAAAAAGGACTGATGGAACTGGGGAATGGCGCCGGTATTTGAGCACGATGACATCGGGCAAGAAGTGGCGGGAGGCTCCTTCCCCGTTGCTGGTGGTCGGTCGGGGGGGGGGGGGAGGAGAACTACGGGAGGAAACGACTAGTACGAGACAACATTGGACGCTACGAGTACGAGCGAGTACATGATTGTAAGGGGAGAGAATGAGGAACGTGGCATGCCAACGACTCGGAATACGTACCGCTGAGCCGTACCCGTGTGCTTTGACTCTCTGCTTTCCGTCTCTTGGTCTACTACCTACTACTCGTACTTTTGTCTACTACAGAATGTACGTACATGTACGAGTATCCAACTATCTGGTATCATTACGACTAGACCCAGTACATGTAGACTTACTTGTACGAGTAGTACGGGCAAGTTTGTCCAGGGAGGGAAGGTGGGGGTAAAGTGGCTCTCTGTGCACTACCGAGAGTTAGCACAGCCTATATCTTGGCTTGGATAGGACCCTAAATCCAACAACCTCGCCGCTATCCCCCCCACCTAACAGCAGTAATCGACCATCGTGAAGGTCCCCCCTCAGCGGGGTTCAGCTCAAGTACCAAGATGCCGTGTACATCATAGAAGAATATGGTATTACAGTTAACATTCTTTGCAATGTAATGACACCAACACTTGTCACTGTAAACACTCCCAAATGTAACTGTTGTCGTTCTTGTTTCGAAAAATAAAACAAACAGAACAGACAATCGGCACAGACATAGACGAGACAAACAGACAAGGACTCTCGGACCCCCTCCGCCTCCCAGGCCGAGAGACGGGACTCTCTCCCTGCCAAGCCACACTGTGCCACCCAGTAGATGCATGTTGGGTCCCGGGGGGGCTCCCATCTCGATAGGTTCCAACTTCCAAGTCACCCCGGTACATGCCTATTTCTAGGTCTGACAGTTGACAATAAACAGTCATCCCAATATTGACTGGTATTACTATTACCAATCATATGATTTTTTTTCTTCTTCTTTTCCCTCAAGGTCTGGATTTTTTGACTGAATCTTTTTCATCTTGACCCGTGCTAGTCCCACAGAACCTGAGGCTGAGGAGCTGGATATGTGTCTGTGGCGCAGCACACAAGGCCAATGACGTGGCGCGTATTTGCTGTGGCACAGGCAATCATGACGACTTCATCTTTAGCAGTAGTCCTATGGAGTACCGTGGTAGCGTTGTTAGATGTGAAAGGAAGATACCTATGTACTTCGCAGCTCGCTTCCTCTTACTTCCATGTCGCTACTCATGCTGACACTGTGGGATCCATCTACCAAGGTTAACGAAGTTGGCTGATGCATTTGACTGCATTTGACACTACTGCCATTCTGGCAAGGTAGTCAGTCACCTTTTAGCATACATGCATGTACATATCCACTCCTACTACGCATACTACGACTACATGTATACGTACAACCACATGTACACGAGAGAATAGACTTGGCCTGCAGAGAGTCCGTCACGAGACTCGGAGACGATGGTCCTTGAACTTGTGATGGCATCTGATTGGACCATGCGACCATTTCGTCGTCGTCATGGCGTTTACTTTCCAATGTACCCAAGTATACACTGTACGCAAGTTGTAGCATCGAAAAGACCCCCCAGCTCATTTCTTGTTGATGGCGTCACTCATCCTTGCCAATCATACCTTGCCTTTCATCACTCTGAACACTCGAGCATATCATTTACTGCGGGTGGGAGAGGAAACCTCTCGAAACTCTGTTTGATTTTCTTCGTCTTGTTTGAGTTTCCAATCTCTTTTGCTACTCAAAGAGTATGAAAAACATCATCATCATCGTGAACGGCACTGAGAATCCGAAAGAGACAATACGCGTGTCATTGACTCTGATAGAAACATCTCTGTCTCAACCTGACTTCTCTCTCAACGAACCCTTTTCCGGTCTCACGGGAAAGCTGCACTGCACTGCATAACCCAACGGGAGCACGAAATCGTCCTTCCTTCTTCTTCTAGAATCATCCCTCCCTCCCGGATATTGACATCCTCGAATCCTTGAACCCTTGCAAAAAAGAAGAAACAAACCCTGCCAATAACATTGAGAATCCAAGCCTGGAAATCTTTTCGCATTGCGGCTGCACGACTACGCTAAGAAAATAAGCATATTAGTTCTTCATGTCAAGATTTCTTGGCCCGCTGGATCTGCTTTCCCAAAATGATCAACTCTGTCCTCCGATGTCCTGTGTCCAACCTCCCTCAACAAAAGTCCATCTTTTCTTGTCTCGCTCTTGTGTTGTCTCTCATCTACGTAAACGGTACAAGGTCCAATAGCAGTGAATAGATGAATGAAGAAGAAAAAAAAGGAGAGAAGAACTATGTAAAATTGACGTAAAAGATAATATCCATCCCTACTCGTTACATGGCGACATATTCCGACTTCTTCTTCCATTGTCCCCCTTATCGTCCTATTCCCCGCTCTCTGACAGAAGAAAGAAAGAAAAAAAGGTTGGACCGTTGGAGGCCTCACTCTCTTTCACCTATCCGTAATACAGTAAACACCCAACACGCGCACGCAGGGCTTCTTGGCAAGATAACCAGATGTGGTTGTTGGTGCGCGGGGTCCTTTCTTGGCTCTGCTTGACATGGTACGAGAATCCATACACACTACTTACTACTGTTACTACTATTGCTATTACGGAGTACTAGTATAGTACTTGTAGTATCGAATCAAAGACAGGAAAAGGGTCCATCTTGTAGTGTAATATCACAACTTCAAACACGCGGGACAAGAAGATGGATGGACTACTCCATAGTAACCCTTACCCCGCAACGACAATCCGACGGTTGAATTCAAACATACATCGGAAATACAATCTAAATATACCATTTCATCTTTATCCGCAATAAGGTTGCATATCATCCTTGTCTTCGGGTCCCTTTCTTTCCCTCCCCTCCCCCGCCGCCAACAGTACATGCCGCCAACAGTACATATACTCTGTAATCGCGGACATGTCCGCTTTCGCTGTCAATGCCGAGGATAGGCCATGCATATCCATCGTGTAATGTATTGTCATTATTGTTTATTTTCTTTTTCTTGTCTCTTTCAAGAAGGTATCAAGGTAGTCTTGGCTATGGCAGTGCAAACCCCATGTCCACTTCGCACTCGCATTCCGACTTGCACGAGTACATCCAGTACAAGCACGAGCAACTCTGTATAGTAGATGGAGGAACATAGCCGATGAAGAGGAGAGGAGAAGGGGGGGGGGGGGAGGGAAACCTCTCTATCCCAGTAAATTCATGTGCGGTTCCGGCCACGATCCCCACACCATCGGTCGGTCTCCGAGCCGTCCACTCACCGGCGAGAGCAGTTTAATCTTCTGTCTCTCCTCATCCACATCCGACACGTACACGTACCCCATCACACTGGCGGCCCTGACAACCTCGGGAGAGTCCCTGGTCGAGGCGTGCATGATGGCCAGAGTCCAGTGCTGCATTAGTGTCGAGGGCTCCTCTTTTATAAGTTGAGTGTATCCTATTTCTACGTTGGGTCAGAGGAAAGAAGACGAAAGGTGAAAGGAAGACGTAAAAGAGAAAAGAAGGGATTGGAAATGGAGGAGGGAAACACATACCATCGGATATCTTGTAAATGACTACCCCATCGAATCCCATATGCTGAATCTGAGGGCTCAATGTCCGTCGAGCATCCCCAAAGAAGTACTCCTTAATAGCCGCCTCACGCGAACGCTGCATAAACGCCTCTTCGCGCTGCCACACACCAGGCGGGGGGTCAATCCTGACGACCTGTATCGGTTCGCCCAGACTGGTCTTTTCGCTGGAGAAGCGTCGTGACAGCTCTACCTCTGTGTCACTCGATCCGACAACCACAATGACGTTGACTTGTATATTCACGTCAGCACATGTCAAATCCACCACGTACTCACCACAAGCAAGAAGAAAAAAAGCAAAAAAGAGAGAAAGCATACCAGACATCTCATCAACAATATGAGCAAGTAGATCCCCATCCAGCCCACCAGGCGTATCGACAATCACCCCCGAGGCCATGACATCCCCATCATCCTTAGCCGTGAGCCTGGCCGTCACCGTAGCAGCTAACTTAGCCGTGAGCTCTCGGTACCCGTCGTCGTCCTCTGCCGCATCCTTGTGACCGTAGTAGTGTACAATAGGCAACTTTACGGGCACGCTGCTCGGTCCAGTGGTAGGCGTGCTGCCCCAGGCGTCAGCGGCCTCAGGGTCCATGACCGTGGCCAGCACGGCAGCACTCAGCGTCCCCGGCAAGGTGAGCATGCCCTCGCGCGGGTCTGTGTTGACCACGAGGGGCTGGTACCCTTGCCTGGTAGCGTAGCTAGCCAGCGTTCTAACAGCGGTGGTCTTTCCCGTCGAGATGACGGCGGGTGTCTCGCTCCCGCCCGCTGAAGATGATGGTGCTGCACCCCCGGTGACGAGGACACGCGGTCCCTCGGCCCTGCCACGCGCCGCGATGGCCCTCATGTCATTGAGGCACGAGTGCAGATTCACCAGACCGTTGGCGAACGCGTTGTCGGCCGGGGTGGCGAACTCGATCACGCCCTCGGCGTCGCAGCGCCCGTCCACCTCGAGCTCGCACCCGTGCCACGAGAGGAGGCGGGATCGCGTGCCGCGCAGCTTGTACGTCGTGCGGAGGGCTAGCTCGATGCCGTCGCGCTCGCATGTCCCCGCCTCTAGGCGGACCGTCACGTCGCTGCTCGTGTTGGACGGGATGTCGAATCGCCATTCCCATCCGGGTCGGAGGGTTACGATGCGCTTGGTCGATGTCACCGGTTGCTGGTTTTACCCTGCGTTAGCATTTGGTCCATGGGAACGTGGTGGTGTGCGAATTTGGTGTGATAAGGGGGTCCTACCTGTGCGGTAATCTGACCCAGGCCTGGAATCGACATGGTCGCGTGTGCATCTGCGTCCTGGACGCCAAAAAGAATATTGTTGATTAATGCGAGAGAGCAAAGGGGACCTGGAAGCTTGGGATTTTTTGGGGTCCGGGAGGATTGTGACGTCGCCTTGGGGACCCACCATGCACTATGGCCTTGGAGCTCTGCTCTCTCTACTCGTGCTACTACCTGCTGATACTTGACTGTCTATGACATTCACTTTACACTCAATTGATCGAGATTGTTGTTCAACTTTTTCATATTTCATGGTATTCTATAAAATCAATGCATGCTAATCGTGAATCCATCCATCAGGGGAATTAAAGCAGGTGGCCGCTTTCCGACAATCCCCCCTTCGTCTCCCACCTCTTTTTTGATCAAAATGTCTAGTCGTGAATGCAGCACCCTGATATGTTCCCCCCCCAACGTGTCCATATGTGTGTGCGCCCGTTGTCCGTATTCCTTTTAAGTGAAGGATGTGAAGAAAAAGTATAAAGCAAAGAAAAAATATGCAGGGGGTGGGTATTTTGTTCTTGCATGTCCTTGCAAATCAACAAGGAAATTCCCATGCCAAGGCCGTTAAAAAGAAAAGGGCTCTACGTCAAGCTCATCATCATTTCCCGTGGTCCGCCAACTCCTCAAACACCTCTCTTATACTACTCACTCCCTTGAGCAGGTTCTTATCGGGTCCTTGGCCGGGCGTCCAATCAACGTGGGCAAAATCAATAAGTTTGACAGAGTAGACGCTGGGCGGTTCAGCCTTGTCATCGTGGTCGCCGCCAGCGGCGACAAAGTCACCTTCGTCGTCGAGCACGATGCCGCTATCGACGCGCTTAGCGGCGGCCACGGCATCTTCTATGGCGTCGACCGTCTCGTTGTTGTGCTGGATAGCCCTCTCGAGAGCCTCGCCGTCGCCCTCGACCATGATGAGCAGCGAGGCAGAGTACATTGTGAACTCGTGCTCCTGGATGACGCTCTCGACGCGCTCAACCTCTGTCGCCAGGGCACGGCACACGGCGCGGCCCAGATGGCGGTCGATTCCGGCGCCGCGGTTGAAGACGAACTTGCTGATCTCGGCGGCCACGTTATCCTCGGTGACGGTCGACCGGCCGTAGTCCTTATCATAGACCTGGAAGCCCTCGTCGTCGAGCTGCGCGGGGTCCGATGACCCGCGGTACACCTTCATGCCTGAGACGCGAAACCCGTGACTGCGGTGCGTCGTCTCCGAGCTCAGCTTCTCCATCTTAAGCTTCTTCTTAGCGGGGGCGTCGTTGGCGTGAAGACGAACTCCCAGCTTCAGATCCAATACGTTGGGCTTCTTGAAGCCGTATGATGCATTGCCCAGCACAATGGCCGTGTCTGTCTTGATCCGGCCGCCGTTTGTGGGTACCCATTCCTGCTCGGCTGCTGCTGCCGGCTCCGTCTTCTTCTCTCCTCCGTTCTGTTCCTTTTCTGCCGCCGCTTGTGCCGCCGCCGCCTCGGCCACCTTGGCTACCTGTTCCGACAGGGCCGTACTCATCTGCTCTTTGTCCGTCGTCACCGACCCGGCGTTGGACACGACGCCAGTCACCGCGTCGCTGATGCGCTGGTCCGTAGGATCCGTCAACATCAACGTGCCCATGAAGACGGGCAGGATGTCGGCCAGGTCGCGGTACTTTTCCTTGGAATCATCCGGGTCCGAGGCTTCTCGTTGAACGTGCTGGTAAAAGTCGATTTCCTTCTGCGTGCAGGGCTTGATGAAGAGCTTGCCATCTTCGTCACACAACGTTCCGGCACTGTTTGGAACAGTTAGCATTCTCTCTGTTTTCCCCACGTATGCTCCCGTCGCAGATGCGACTGCACCTGCGCACGCAATGTATATTGTTGAAGACTTACTGTCCGGCCACGGCATGTTTGTAGTCTCGTAGTTGGTCGAGATCTGGTACCGACCCGTTGGCCATGACGAAGAGCCGCTGGGCGGTCACTGAGTAGTGAGGGGTAGGAAGAAGTGATGCGCAGAAGCGTATATGCAGGTAAACCGCGAGTCGCAGATGTCGTGGGGGATTCGGTCGGTGTCAGACCGCAATGCGTCGTCGGTGTGGAATTTCTTTGTGGTGGCGACGGGGGTGGGGGAGGGGGGGAACGCGCAAGAAGTCTTGGTGAATGCGCAAAACGTAAACTGGATCGATGGGAGGGATATGAGAGATGCGACAAAAGGATGGACAGTATGGGAAAAGAAGGAGGGATATATATATCAGTTAATAGAGTCAGAAACAGAAAGGACCGTGGTAGCAGGAAGGGGGGGGTGCGAGGGTGGAAATAAGACAACTCGAGGATCGGC
>FYEV01001624.1:44986-65147 GCA_900188565.1 Geosmithia flava
CTTCAGGCTGTGGATGGTTACGATGGTGGATGCTGATGGCATTGAGGATTGGGCGGATTTCCATGTTCCCTGACTACGATGGAGGGCGCGCGAGTAAGTTCAAGTCTGCCAGTTATTAGTGCCCGCAGTGCCTGTATTTCCAGGGGCCATTCCCGCCGAGGGCCGCATCTTAGAGGGCCACCCCCCGTAGGTGCTAAATTACAGGCATATCGACCTGTATTACGACGTAATAATCCACAAAGGATCTGCTCCGAGTTGCTACGACAGCCTCTCGCCTCGTGAAAACTCATGTTTCATGAGTGTACCCTCGCCTCAGAAGCCCCTGCAGATCCCCTTCCAGCACAGTGACACACAAGGGGGGACTTCTGCTCTCGTCCAGCGGGTGGGTGACACTGAGTGTATGGGCCTATGGTCACGCTGGGTTGGCCCGGGCCATAACGCAACCCAGCTGAGCCACCCATCCAAGACCTAAACTACAGGCCACAGCTGTCCCCGCCACAATGACTGACTAAACTCTGTGCCACACTAAATCCCCAACGCACTTGGCGGCACTGCCTACAGCCCTCGCATACACGTACCAAGTAATACTCGTCGTACCCATGCACTGAGCAAACAAGGCAGAATCACAGGCTTATTCTCTTCATGTGCCCTTTTTCTTGCCCTCTTACTTCACTTTAAATCCTCGCTCTCGCTCTCGCTCGTTGGCCCGACATCCGGATATGCATGTTGCCCCTTTGCGGCCGGTTTTTTCTTTGCCTCTTCGCATCTTCCATGCTGTTGTCTATGCTTAAATACGGCATTGCAGATGAGGCTTTCTCCTCCCGCCTCACGTGGCAATTCCCAAATCGGCGAATACCATTCTTCGTCTTGGTGCAACGTTTAATTTCAGCTTACTGGTCTCGTCAGACGGCGTGGCATTGTTCGCAAACTTTTATTCTAATACAATACATGGCAGTGCTTCTATATGTCTGCGATGAGTCTTGCCTAGCTGTGTGACCCAAGGCTCAGGGAACATGGTGATGAAATCTACCCGGCTGGTTGTCTTGGTCCTACCCGACAGTCATGAATCGACCAATAGCCTCAGCATGTTGGCTGCCGGTTGCATATTGCTGCTTCAAGTTGTGGTACTGTTTTTGTTTGTATCAATGTGATATGTCTTCTAAGAAGGAAAGAAACAATACTTCATGCCAGCGTGTACTTCGTCCATCCCGTGTCCCTTCAACGTGAGAAATGATTCTAGTATGTTGTGTTACCATGTCAGTGAGTGATTGAGGCTACAGCTGGTGGGCAGGTGCGAGCACTCCCAATCACTTGCACACAACACACAATTACACAGGTGAAGATATTCACGTTTCATCATTATTCTTCTCACCTTCACCTCCACACACACACGCCCTCTCTCTCTCTCTCGCCCCCCAGCCCTGACATCTCCTTCATCTTGGTTCGCTGAACTAAAGGTACAGCGTGCCGTGAGTGCTTACTCTTGTTGCAGCCAGCAAAGAAACTTTCAACACCAACTCACATCATGGGTAAAAAAGTCCGCGGAAACAAGACAGCCACCAGAAGAGGCCCAACTGCCCTCACTCGCGATCGAGGCACTGGATTTGAAGGTGTGTGTTGGGCTAGCAAGAACTATTCACGAGGCCATCAAACACTAACACAACATCTCAGAATACTATGCGGACCCACCTGTGACGCCCCAGGAGGCCCTGGAGGAGAAAGAGACCGTCTACTCTGAGTACGATATACTTCCACATGCAATACAACTCTTAGTAGAATCATCGCTGGCTAACTTCCTCCCTCAGAAAGCTACCCTTTGACGAGTACGTTAAACAAGAACCCACTCTGCTGCTGCGCTTGAATCTTGGCTAACAAGACACAGACGCATCCAGTCATGCATCAAACGATTCCGTGCCCGTCGACGCCTTCGAGGCGACATTGCTCGCTACTTCCAAGAGTACCTCTTCCTCGGAGGCGTCGACCCTCAGCCACAGGCCTTCTCCGGCGGCAAGGAAGATGAGGATGACGACGAAGTCATCATCATACCTCAAGGCTCCGGTGCTGGAGATCCCACGGAAAGATTCTACGACGGCGACCGTGAGAACTGGTCCGTTGATTTCACCGCCGTTGTAGCCGGCTTCCTCACCGTCGTCGGCCCCGTGACGGGGTTTGAAGGCATTCACACTGCCGTTGCTGCAGTCGAAAACTTCCTCCGCTACGTCTTGCATCATGATGTTTGCCCTGAGTTTACACAAGACGTGCGCAACGCTATTGCTGTGTGTGAAGATGCCCGCCAGGAGTGGCCCCTCCTTGCTACCATGAGCTCTGTGCTGCCTGGAACGTTCAATCTGGCTGCAGCTTGTGCCTTTGGCGTCTATGAGATTGGTGACTGGCCCATTCAAAACCCGGAGCCAAGTTTTCTCTCTAGCGGCAAGCGTGAAGAGGCGGAATTGATCTGGCTTGCTATTCTGGCCCTGTCCAATGAGGCAGAGCTGTATGATCGCGCCTTCAACGCCAGGCCAAGCTACCGCGTTGCCGAACAGATCGAATGCACCGTTGAGATTTGCAGCATCCACGAACCCCATGCTAACATTGACAGCAAGTTCAAGAATGCAAACATAGACGGCCTATCTCTCAGACCTCTGGGTAAAGTAGTCGTCAAACCCGCCCACTTGGAAGATGGGTGGTCCTACCATATCCGCACAAAGCTCCCTGACGACTGGACCAAAACGTTGTTGTTTGAGAAGTCCGTGCTTGACAACCTCCGGGCTCGGAACAAGATGACCGTCACCTTGTGCGATGTCGAGTTTGGCAAAGACGGCCCGTCTTTCACGTTTGTCAAGACGATCCACGAAATCGTGCCCACCTTCTACACTTTCCTACCGCAGCAACTTATGCGACACTTCAAGCAGCCCAAGGAGTCGGAGAACCAGGGCCAGGGCGAGCAAGACGAGGAGGGTGATAATGGGGGTTACAACGAGAATGGCAACGAGGATGCCAACGAGGATTAATTGACGGGCTAGAGAGTCAGCAGTAGCAGTGGTGGCGGCCCATGGCCATCTTTGCAATATGGCACGATATTTTTCTGTTTCTTCAAGTCGTATGCACTCCTTATAGACGCTCATAGATAATATGAAGAAAGAAGGATAATATTACCTGGAAGTATTTGCCAGTCATGATATACAAAGCACGGTGGAAACGTCTTATACGGTTCAAGTGCTTGCATCAAGTGGATATCAGTACTCCGCATAACAAAGTGATTCAGTGGGGCTAAGTTCCTTGCACCATTGTCTTTCACATGCGAGGCAGACATAAGAATGTTGTCGTTAGGAAGCACGTCTCGAAAGACGAGCAATGATAATAGAAATACCATGTATTGTTTTCAAGTATACTGCCAAGCTACAAAGACATAAAGGGAACAAGTGTGTATCTGGTCGCAATGATATAAGGTGTTAAGTCTCGAACAGAAAGAAAGAAAAAAACGCCTGTGGTTTCAAAGGGGTAAAAAAAGAGCAAAGAAAAAACATCCCGAAATACAAGTATAGCCGACTCCAGAACAAGACAAAAAAAAAGTAAAGAAATCAAAGAAGAATAAGAATTAACGACGACGTCGCCACACAAGCCTCCAAAGATGGCGATAGATAAATCGCGACAACTCTTCTATCCCCACGTCGACCATGGATCTACCAATTCAAATCCACTAGACATTTGTCTGAGTCTTGTGGTCGCCAGCAACCGCCTGGGCATAGCTGGGGGGCACGCCCTGGTGCTGCTGCTGGGAGCTGCTGCCGGCCTCAGCGGGTGTGGGAGCGTAGGCCGACTGGGGGTAGCCCTGGGTGGTGCCGTATGACGAGGGGGGAGCGTTGTTGTGCATCTGGTTCTGGGGACGGGGCTGCTGGCCTTGAACGACATAGACGAGCTGGGGGCGGCCGTTTTCCTCCGCCAGGCTCTCGTAGTCGTAGTCCCACGGGTCAGGGAACTTAGCAATGATGTACCAGGCGTGGATGAGACCAGGGAAGAAGCCGAGGAGGCAGAGACTGATGTTGATGAGCGAGTCGGCGCTACAGACTCCGCGTTTGACCCAGACTAGATTGATGGAGGAAAAAAGTTAGCAAAGGAATCCGGACAGATGGAGGGGAGGGAAGGAGGGGTATAATGGGTGAGACGCACCGGCTACGGGTGGGAAGAGGAGGGCAATGATGCCCAGGAAGATGTCCGATGAGCACATGGTGAGCTGTAGGAGGGAGAAGAAAAATAGTAGGGTAGAGTTTGCTTCAAGAATGGTATGGTTCGGTAGGAGAGTCGGAGAGAGATGAGTAGGAGTCTTTAGGTTGGTAGGGAGATGATTTTGGAGAAGAGATGATGATGGCGATTGGGGATTGGGGGGGAGATATTATGGGAGGGACAGGGTTCGCCGCCTGCCTTGCTCGTGCGGGAGTCGTACCACGACGGGAGGCACCTGCCTACTAGTGGTGGCGGTGCCGTGGTTGTAGCCTGTACCTGCCTTTTGCAGAAAACTTTGGCTGTTGCCTTAGTAGCCTGTACGGGTCAGCAATGACGCAACGCCGACCCTGATTGGTAAGGTCGAACCTTCTGTAAAAAGGTCCCGTGGATTCGCTGTACTCCAGGGTCCAACGTGGCCGATAAGAGCGATAAGCCAGGGCGACATTACTGGTGTTTAGCCGATGTACTGCCGCTCCGGGGAGTGGGTCATGCTTTTCTTTGTTGGACGGGCCCGTAGGTAGATGGCTGCCAAAACGCGACAACGCTTGCTGTTGCTGGGCATTCGCATCACCAACCACCCGTCGCCATGGATGACCTTTTGAACCTCGAGCTTCTATCGCTCGTGTCAAAGGTCACCTCGGAGCTCCAGAACCACGTGGGCATCAGCGACAAGACCCTCGCCGAGTTTCTCATCTCCCAACGCCTCGAGAGCGATTCGGCCGATGAATTCCGCAAGAAGCTCGAGAATGTCGGCGCCGACTTCCCCCCCAGTCTGATGGACAGTATAGACCGCCTCGTGCGGACCATGCATCCCAAGATGAAGGGGAAGCAGTCGGCGGCGTCGACAAAAGGACCCGAGCACCACTCGCGCACAAAGGAGGAGAACGAAAAGGTCTTTAGCGGCCTGTCGCTTCCAGACAAGGCTGCCGCGGCTGGTGGTTCAGGAGGGGGCGACGCCATTGACGACACACTGCTCCTCTTGGAGGGACTGGAGGGAAAGTCTAGGAAGAAGACGGAATCCTCGAGAAAGAGGAGCAGGAGCCCTGCCGACGACCCAAAGGAGTCGAGGAGACGTAGGAGAGATAGATCGCGCTCCCCCCGCGAGCGCAAGAAGACGCGCGACAGGCGACGCTCGAGATCTGCTTCGCAGGATCACGGTGACGAGGATTGGAGAGATGGCTTCCGGGGCTCGCGCAAGAGCCACCGTGGGCGCAAGACCGACCGCAACTACGATGACGACGACAAATTCCGCACAGCTCCCGAACCAGAGATCGACGACGAACCGGAACTTCACAAAGTATACGAGGGCCACGTCACAGGTGTCAAGGACTTTGGCGCATTCGTCAATTTGCATCATGTTCGCGGCAAGGTTGACGGCCTGGTCCATGTGTCGCGCATGGCTACGGGCCAGCGTGTCGACCACCCTTCCGACTTCGTAACAAGAGGCCAGAAGGTATGGGTTAAGGTCACCAGCGTGGAAGGATCAAGAGTCGGTCTGTCGATGAAGGACGTGGATCAAGAGACGGGAATGGATCTGGAACCCCAGGCCAGGCTGACGACGGGCGCCAACATGGAGGCCATCGGCGGTGGCGCAAAGAACGGCCGCTACCAGGACACCAGTGCACCGGCCATGCCGCGCGACACAATTGGTGCCCCTCAGCAGAAACACAAGAAGAGGATGACATCTCCCGAACGATGGGAGATACGACAGCTGATTGCATCGGGCGTTGCCAAGGCCTCGGACTACCCCGACCTAGAGGAGGACTACAACGCCACTCTGCGCGGCGATGGCGACATGGAGCTCGAGGAAGACGTCGACATTGAGGTCCGTGAGGAGGAGCCACCCTTCCTGGCTGGCCAGACGAAGCAGTCCCTGGAGCTGTCACCGATCCGTGTGGTCAAGGCCCCTGACGGGTCCATGAATCGCGCAGCCATGTCGGGCACGGCCATCTCCAAGGAGAGAAAGGAGCTGAAGCAACAGGAGGCTGAGGCGGCCAAGAGGGAACAGTCCAAGGAGAATCTGTCTTCTCAATGGCAGGACCCCATGGCCGACCCGGACAAGCGCAAGTTTGCCTCTGACCTCCGAAACGCCAAGGCCAACGAGAAGTCCGAGGCGGTGCCCGAGTGGAAGCAGGCCATCAATCCCATGGGCCAGTCACTCGGAAAGCGGTCGAATCTCAGCATCAAGGAGCAGCGCGAGTCGCTCCCTGTCTTTGCCTTCCGCAGCCAGCTTATCAAAGCCGTGCATGAGAACCAGATGATGATTGTCGTCGGCGAGACGGGCTCGGGAAAGACGACACAGCTGACCCAGTACCTCGCCGAGGCTGGTTTCGCAGATAATGGCATGATTGGCTGCACTCAGCCGCGACGAGTGGCAGCCAAGTCGGTCTCAGACCGTGTGGCCAAGGAAGTCGGGTGCAAGCTCGGTGAGGAGGTTGGGTATACAATTCGTTTCGAGGACTGCACCAGCCCGTCCACCAAGATCAAGTACATGACGGATGGTATGCTACAGCGAGAGATTCTTCTGGACCCGGATATTCGACGATACTCGTGTATCATGCTGGACGAGGCCCACGAGCGCACAATTAGCACCGACGTGCTCTTTGCGTTGCTGAAGAAGGCACTGAAGCGCCGACCGGACCTCAAAGTCATTGTCACGTCTGCGACGCTCGATGCCGATAAGTTCTCGTCCTACTTCAACGAGTGTCCCATCTTCACCATCCCTGGTCGTACATTCCCCGTTGAGGTTCTGTACTCTAAGGAGCCCGAATCCGACTACCTCGACACTTCGCTCGTGACGGTTATGCAGATCCACCTGACGGAGCCTAAGGGAGATATCCTGCTTTTCTTGACAGGTCAAGAAGAGATTGACACGGCGTGCGAGATTCTACACGAACGGATGAAGGCACTAGGATCAAACGTACCAGAGCTCGTTATTCTGCCCGTGTATTCGCAACTACCGTCGGAAATGCAGAGCAGGATCTTTGACCCAGCCCCGCCGGGCAGCCGCAAGGTGGTCATCGCAACCAACATTGCCGAGACATCTATCACGATTGACGGTATCTTCTACGTCGTTGACCCTGGCTTTGTCAAGCAAAATGCCTACGATCCCAAGCTGGGCATGGACTCGCTAGTTGTGACGCCCATTTCGCAAGCCCAGGCCAACCAGAGAGCTGGACGAGCCGGACGCACAGGACCGGGCAAGTGCTTCCGACTATACACAGAAGCAGCCTACCAGTCAGAAATGCTGCCAACGACGATTCCCGAAATTCAACGCCAGAATTTGGCACTCACGATTCTGATGCTCAAGGCCATGGGCATCAACGACCTCCTCCACTTTGACTTCATGGACCCCCCACCCATCAACACTATGCTTACGGCTCTGGAGGAGCTGTACGCCCTAGGCGCGCTCGACGACGAAGGTCTCCTGACGCGTCTCGGACGCCGCATGGCAGATTTCCCCATGGAGCCCTCTCTAGCCAAGGTAGTCATCGCGGCAGTAGACCACGGCTGCTCGGACGAGATGCTGTCCATCGTGGCCATGCTCAACCTGCCCAACGTCTTCTACCGACCCAAGGAGAAGCAGTCGCAGGCGGACCAGAAGAAGGCCAAGTTCCACGACCCGCACGGCGACCACCTGACACTGCTGAACGTGTACAACGCATGGAAGCTGAGCGGCTTCTCGAACCCGTGGTGCTTTGAGAACTTTATCCAGGCGCGCGCCATGCGCCTGGCAAAGGACATCCGCAACCAGCTCGAGGACACGATGAAGCGCCACCGTCACCCGGTGGAGTCGTGCGGCCGGGCCACGCAGCGCGTCCGCCAGGCCCTCTGCGCCGGCTTCTTCCGCAACGCAGCCCGCAAGGACCCCCAGGAGGGCTACAAGACGCTCATCGAGGGAACACCCGTTTACCTGCACCCCTCGTCGTCGCTCTTCGGCAAGCAGGCCGAGTGGGTCATCTACCACACCCTCGTGCTCACGACAAAGGAGTACATGCACTACACCACCAGCATCGAACCAAAGTGGCTCGTCGAGGCGGCACCTACCTTCTTCAAGGTCGCTCCCTCGGACAGGCTCAGCAAGAGGAAGCAGGCGGAGAGGATTCAACCACTGTATAATAGATTCGCGGGCGATAACGACTGGAGACTGTCGGCGCAGAAGAGGGGTGGAAGGGGTGGTGGTGGTGGTACGTGGGGTTGATGTTGTTGATGTTGAGGCTAGCACTACACGTGCCTTGGTGATATATGTTTGAACTGTTTTTATTATAAAGGAGTATTACTATTTTAAAGATGAAAAAGAAATGGGAAACCCTGGCGAATGGATATACATATTGATTTAGAGTGATGTCATTATCAAGATGCTGGTCAGACAACAGTGCATGCCTTCATGCTGGTATTACAAACAATGTTTGGAGTGTGTTTTCAAATAGGTATTACAATTCATATGTTGCATTAATCTATAGAGTAGTAATGGCCAATCTAGTTCCCCGAAAACCACCCTGAAAACAAAAGAAGAGAAGAGTTTTTGAAGATATTCACATCCCGGCATACCGGCACGGGATATGTGTACACACACTTATGGTGTATGTGAAAGAAACACTGGGTCTAGTACGCCACCCAGAAGTTCTTGTTGATGCGAAGACGAGCAAAGAAGATGATGAAACCACCGGCCAGGAGCGTGGCACCGGCGTACATGGACAGGGGGAGATAACCGTAGTTGGTGGCAATCTGGCCGCCAATGGGGGTACCAACCAGGGCGCTATACAGAGTCAGTCGAGGGGGTTCAGATGTAAGAGAGAGAAGGGAAGAGGGAGATAGAAAAGCAGAGAAGACGGGAACATACGTGATGGCCAAGCTGCCAGTGAGACCACCGATGGCTTTACCCTGAGTGGCACGAGTGGCCATTTTTCCGGCACAAGCGCCCTGGAGACTGAGGATAGCCTGTCGAGTATGTTAGTAGATGAGATGACGAGAGAAGGGGGATAGGAGAAAGGGAACAAGAAAGAAAGAGTGACGCACCCCCGAACAGAATCCATAAGCCAAAGACCAGACAATCAGACCAGCAGCAGACGTAGCAGCAGTCCAGGCAAACGCAATGATGGCCGAGAGCACCATAGCCAAGGTGGCCATATTGAAGTGGCCAACCGAGTCAGCGAGGTGACCGGGGGCGATGCGGCCAAAGAACGAAGCACCGTTGACAATCGAGATGAGGTAAAACGACAGATCAGACGAGACACCCATATCGGAAGCGTAGACAGAGACATAGAAGAAAGGCACAAAGAGGCCAAAGTAGCTGAGCGCGTAGGCAGCACACAGCAGCAAGAAGTTAGGGTTAGTAAAGAGCTTGGTCTTCTTCTCCTCCTCTTGTTGCTGGGCCTTCTGCTGAGCCTCATCGCCCTTCTCCTCATCCACACTTCCCTCCTGGGGTGTCGCAATCACGCCCTCGGCATCACGCTCAACATCTTGAGTAGCAGGAGCTGCAGCAGCTGGAGCGGGAGCGGGAGTCCTGGGCGGGTCGGAAGTGCCGATGCAGACGACGATGAGGGTAGCCATCATGATGAAGCCGACGGTGCGCATGGTCCAGGGGAAACCGATACGGTGCTCGAAGAGGAGCTTCTGCAGGGCAATAGGCCAGATGACGCCGCCGATGGAGGAGCCGGAGATGACGATGCCGAGTGCTAGACCGCGGCGCTTGGGTGTGCGGCGCGACACGGACGCCACGGCTGGCCAGGTGACGAAGGACATGGACACGCCGAGGAGGAGGGCCTGGGCCAGGAAGAATTGGTAGTATTCGTGACATAGGGATGTCATGAATATAGCCAGGAGCTGGAAGATGGAGCCGGAAATGACGAGCAGCTAAACATGTCGACAGGTCAGAGGGGGTTCGGAAACAAGTATCAAAGCAATTAAATAGAGATTATGAATCAAAAAGGGGGGAAGAAGAAGACTTACGCGAGGACCAAACTTGTCAGACATTATTCCTGCCACGGGAGACAGGGCAAATAAGAAGAAGATGGACGCAGAGCCGATCCATGATATGTCAGAGGCGGAGCTGTCCTTGAGCTCGTGCTCCTTGTAGTAGTCTTGGAAGACGCCAAAGGCGTTGAGGAAGCCGACGCTGCTGACCAGGGCGAGGGAGGCGGCCGCAATGGAAAGGACGGTTTCGAGTCTGTGATGGTAAACAGTCAGTTATATTCTATCGTGGTAGAAGGTGATGTGGTCATGTATATACTTTGAGCCCGTAGGGGCGTTGGTATCGGGGGCAGCTCCCATTGTGTATATCGGCAAGTCTTCTTGGAGTATTGGGAAGAAGAGAACTGCTCGGGGGAGACTGGTTGATTCTGCTGTACTGATAGGAAATACAAGAAACAGAGTAGAGAAACGCTGTATTAATACTATAATGGAAGTTGTTGATCAGGGTCTGCTTACATCCCGTCCCCTCGGAGCATCCGTGGAGCCTCCGAGGGAGGGACCCACATAAACGCTGAAGAGTGAACACGAGTGGAACGGGGGGCATTGAGTAATAGGATGGTAATGTGGATAACTCTGATGAATGAAAGGGGTATTTCGGATGCTCTATGCAAGTGGGAAAAGTTTGTGGAACGTTTATATCACATGTCGCCGGTTGTCGGGCTATTCCCGTAGCTGTACATACGGGTTACAGGTACTACGTATAAGCCGTGTAAGTCGTGGTGTAGCGGAGCCACGTTCTTCGGTCTTTTCTCTGTGTCCCTAGATGAGACGGTGTCACGTTGAATCGCAGAAGCCAAGATTGATAACAGTATTTGTAAGAGGTGATTATGAAGAAAGGAGAAAAAGAAGACAGGTGCGAGTCATGGGGAAGAGACAAAGGAAAGAGGAAGACGATGATATTAGGCTCAGATAGACTCAACTTCTTCCTATATTGTACTTATTTGTTACTGCCAGAATCATACGTTTCACAAAATTGATACGACAGTTGTATTTCTACAAAACCCTGAACTGCAAGGTGAAATCTTTGCGAGGTAGAAGCCGGTGGTCACTGGTAGATGGTGATAGTCCCAGCTGGCGTTGTACATGTGAGATTCTCCACTCTTATGGTAGTCTGGCTCCGCGGATCATCCGGACGCCCCCCAAATCCGTTTTCCTCTCTTTATACTCTGTCATCTCATTTACATCTGATGACAACTGACTCCGTACTTTGTAATACCACGATTCTACAAACTCGATTTCAAATACTTCTCTCCAAAACCGAAGAGAAACTTAATCCCTTTCCCAAAGGCCCCCTTTCCAAAAGCCCAAATGCCTCCCTCCCATCCATCATGGTAAACCGAGTCACAAAGACCCCCGCCGCCCAGGGCACCACCACCAGTCGTCGCCAGCAGCAACAGCAACACGGAGCTCAACGCCAGCCTCAGACGTCATGCAACCACTGCCGCGCAAAGAAGCTCAAATGCAACAGGGAGATTCCATGCTCCAGCTGCGTCACCCGCAAGCTACCCTGTCATGGACCCAATGGCTCTGCTCCCGTACGCCCTCAGGCTGACAACATGTACATACCATCCCTTGGCCCTCTCTCTCTGTCTCTCCTCCCCTCTATTAACACTCAAAACCCCAGATCCGTCAACCCGGCATTAGATGCGCGACTGCGCGCCCTGGAAGAAGCCGTGTTCGGCACCAGGAGTCCGGCATGGTCATCCTCCGACATGGGTCCCCGCGTATACACGCCCGCTGCTACGGAATCTGTGCGCGATCAAGATACGCCGCGCTCGGACGCTACCACCGCTGAGCATGCGACCAAGAGGCAGGAGATGTCGTCGGAGCTAGACTACTCTCAACCCTCATGTGGCTACCCAGTATGCTACTACTATGATTCCCTACATAAAATTCCTCCTATCAATACCCACATGATGACTGACACCAGCAACAACAGTACGGCAAATCGACAACAAGCTACGGCGACGTCACCGTCTGCTCACCAGAAGGCATAGTCGCCCAAGTCAGCGGTTCCCCAGGACCATACTCGCTCCACGGACGACGGCGCATCGCCCTGCCTCACCGATCGAGCGCCACGGCCATGGCAGACATGTATCTCCAGACGAGCGTGTACACACGCGCCCTGTTCCACCGAGCATCGACCATGGCTCGCATAGACGACATGTACAACGCCATTGGACGGGGGGACTCAGTCGACGCAGGCACGTTAGCGCTCGTGCTCAGTTTCTGCGCAGCATGCAGCTCATGGAAGAAGACGAGCACAGGATCATCACTCCTGCTATCCCATCCCCAACAACAGCAACAACAAGCACAAAAACAACCAGGCGACTGGATCCGCGAAGCATGGGAGATGCTAGGCCGGTGCGATGAGCACCCCACCCTCGAGGGTCTGCAGGCGCGCATGGTCCTCAACGACGTCCTGTACGATGTAGAGGGGTACACGTCCAACATGCGCGGGACAGCGACGGCGAGCATCGGCATGGCGCGCGACATGGGCCTCCACCTGATCGACCACCCGACGCGCGGCTGCCGCAACGACGACGAGGCCACCCGCGAGGTCAAGCGCCGCATATGGTGGTACCTGGTCGGCACGGACTGGTGCATGTCGTGCATGGGCGGCTCCTTCGACAGGACCTACACCATCCACCCGCGGCACATGGCCGTCCGGAGACCCCTCGACATAGACGAGACGGCCCTCGACGCCATGGCCGCCCAGACCCAGACGGGCCCACTACAGCCACCGCCGCCGCCGATACCCTCGACCAGCCCGACGTCCGTGTCCCATCTCATCCTGCGCATCCGCGCCGCCGAGATCTGCCGCGAGATCGCCGACGCCATGCCCCTCGAGGCCGGGGACGTCGACGAGCTCCCCTTCGACCAGGTCCTCCGACTAGACGCCCTGTTCGAGCAGCCACTTGCCGACCTGCCGCGCAGTCTCCTCCTGCTGGATGGTAACAACATCCATGACAACATCGCCACGAAGCAGTATGCCATACAGGTCAATGTGCTGCACGTGGCCCTGCACGCCCGTCGCGCTCGTTTTCTCTGGACGTTCCTCACGTCACGCGTTCCCGACGCAGACACCCGCTTCGTCGTGTTCCGTCGCCAATGCCTCAGCAGCGCCCAGTCAGCCGTCCAGGTGTCCACCTCCATCCTCAAGGCTATGCTTGCGGCCGGCAGCAGCAGCAGTAACGGCAGTGCCGGCACGCCCGCCACAACCACAGAGTCCCTCACTGCGTCCTTTGGCGTCGTGCTAGCCCATTTCTTCCAGTCGTGCGTGATTGCCTGCTCGGACCCGGAACTCAGTCACCCCGACAATGTCGGCAATCCACGCAGAAAGGTCCTGGAGGATGCATTCGACACGCTTAGTCGGGTCGGACGGGAGTCGTCGTGGGGATCCAGGCTGCTGCATCGTCTCGGGAGTATCATGCAGAGATTCAGGACGCCAGTCGACGCAGGTAGTAGTGCTGCTGCTGGTAATGCCTCCGGTAGTAGTAGGGGTGGTAGTTCGGGGCCTGCTGAGACTCAGGATTCTGCCATGGCGGAGGGCGTGTCTGATGAGGTGCAGTGGCCGGCAGCGTTCCCGGGAGATGGGATGATGGGTGCTGCTGCTGCTGATGCTGCGGTTGGACCGACTGATTTCGGTGATATCTGATGGCAGGATTTCATGGGGGCCGTGCCTGGGGGTGATGATTGGGTTCAGTTATTTACTGATCTCGACAATTGTGGTGGTGTTTTGTAAGGGGGGCAGGTGTGTATATATATCCCTTTTCCATGTTTTCATAGTAATCTTCAATATACCCTTCAATGTACTTTTCAATTTAACACCCTTTCGGCAATATGCCGTTTCTATAAACCACTTCCACAATCATTGTACATCACAGGAACAACTCCATTTAAGTAATTTTATGTATTGCCAAGGCATCGAAAAAAAAAAGAAACACCAATGGTACATCTAAGAAATATAAACAACATTTATGCCAAATATTCAACCCCCCTTTTCTTTTTTATCATCCTCATCAAAAAAAAGTCAAACATGAAAATGAAACCAACCCGAAGAGCAAAAGCAACCAAATAAGAAGAGAAAAAAAAAGGTCCTCCAGCTGGAGAAATACCAGAAGATCAGAAGGAAAGAAAATTAAACAGAAATAGGCTTAGCAGGCCTGAGGGGACCCTTCCTAGGCTCGTCACCCTTGTCAATACGGTACTTGAGCTTGACACCCATAGCAGCGAGTTCGACATCGAGATACTTGAGGGCACCAGGGACGACGATCTGGGTAGTATTGTCACCTCCGACCCAGGAGTGACCCTGGCCGTCCTCCCAGATCTCACCCTGGATCTCGGTGAGGTCGATGCCGGCGTCGGCGTCGAGGCGGACGGCGCAGCCGCGGCAGCGGACAATCTGCGGGGCGTTGCGCTTCTTGGACGACCCGCCGAACTGGGAGACGGTGGGCTGGACGGACAGGAAGGAGCCGCAGCGGCGGCAGATCCACGATCGCGTGTAGTCGGAGCAGTTGAGCAGGCGGTCCTGGAGGAGGAAGGCGGTTCCGTGGGCCAGGAGGGCGTCGCGCTCCATCTCTCCGACGCGGATACCTCCACCGCGCTTGCGGCCCTTGATGGGCTGCCCTGTGGTCGGCACCACGGGGCCCGTAGTGCGCACCTGGTACTTGTCGTTGACCATGTGGCGCAGGCGCTGGTAGTACACGCACCCGATGTAGATGTCCGCGCCTAGCTCCTCGCCCGTGATGCCAGAGTACATGGGCTCGTTGCCGTGGTAGCTGTAGCCCGCCTTGGCAAGCTGGTGGCCAAAGTACTCGGCCGCCGTGTTCTCCTCGCTAAAGCGGAAGGGCGTCGAGTCCTGCGCCAGGCCGTGCAGCGCACCGGCTTTGCCGGCCAGAGACTCGACGAACATGCCGATGGTCATGCGGGAGGGGAACGCGTGAGGGTTGATGATGACGTCGGGCTGGATGCCCGTCTCCGAGAACGGCATGTCCACCGCTGGCCACTTCTGCGACGCGACACCCTTCTGTCCGTGGCGCGACGAGAACTTGTCACCGATGATGGGCGCTCGCGGCACGCGCAGCTTCAGAGAGATGCTCTGCAGAGGCTCGTTGCCCGTCTCCGCGCCGATCAGGCGCACCTCCTCCACGAAGCCCGTCTCCGCCTCCTTGTACTTCTCGTAGTGCGTCTGTCCGTCCAGGTTGACCAGGTTGCCGTTGTAGTCGGGCGTCACGGTGTGCCACGCGCACAGAACGTCGCCCTCGCTGACCATGCGGCCGATGTGCGGCAGGCCGTCGTCGTCCAGCATGCCCTGGTACGAGGCGGGGACGTGGCTGTGCGGCGCGAAACCGAACGCCTTGGTCACGCTCTTGGTGGCCTTGGTGCGGGAGTCGTCCTTGAGCGAGACCTTCTTGGTCTTGTAGATGGTTCCGTGGCCGAAGCCGCGCTCGTGCGCGGACTTGTTCAAGATCATGGCGTCGTCCATGTCGTATCCAGTGTACGAGATGACCGCCACGACGGCGTTGGTGCCGTTGGGGAAGTTGTCGAAGCCGTACGTGTTGTGCAGCGGCGCGCGCACGATGGGCGTCTGGCCCGTCTGCAGGCGGTACGACTTGTTGTCGGTTCGGTGGCGGATGGCCGCGCCCGGCGTACCCATCGTCTGCTTACCCATCTGGCACTGGTACATGTTACGCGGCGACTGGTTGAAGTCGGAGAAGGGCGTCATGTTGGCCAGGATGGACAGCATGTTGGTCGGGTCGAACTCGACGTGCGTCGACCGACCGGACTCGATCTCGTGCGGCACCACGGCAATCGTCATGTACGGCTGCTCGTAGGGGCCGACAAAGTCCTCCTTCTGCAGGGGCAGGTACTTGGCCGGACGGACCATGCGGGCGGGCGTCGACGCCATGAAGATTCCCGGGTACGAACCACCGTGCGAGGGCGGGACGTAGCCGACCTCGAGCTCCACGGGCACGCCGTGGGTGCCCTCGACCTTCCAGTGACGCAGGCAGTCGGAGATGCGGACGGCCTCCTTGGGCGTGCAGAAGCCCAGGAGCCTTCCGTCGAGGACGATGGGGACGAACTCGTCGGTCGAGGCCGACGACGCGGCCACGACGCCCAGCTCGGCGGCCAGGGCGGGGACGCGGCGCGTGTCGACCGAGTCGGTCATGATCCTGCACTTGTGGGCCAGGTGGTTGAGCAGACCGCAGGGGGCACCATCGGGGGTGTGGACGGGGCACATGAAGCCCCAGGACTCGGGCAGGAGCTTGCGCACGGCCGTCGTCTTGAGCTGGGCGAAGAAGGCACCACGATGGACCATGCGGAAGTGGCTGATGAAACGGAGGAAGTTGAGCTTCTCGGCGACGACGGTGAAGCCGGCCGTCTGCTGCAGGTCCAGACCCGAGGGGCTCTGCAGGTTACCGGTGGACAGGAAGTACTCGAGCAGGGTGCCGAGGTTCTCGTTGGCCTTGCGGAAGATTGTGTTGGGGAAGTCCTTGCGCCAGTCGTCCGAGGTGAAGCGCACGGCGGCGTGGCGGCGGAGGTAGTCGCGGACGGAGGCGCGGACGCTGACGCTGAGGAACTCGTCGAGGCGCTCCTTGATGATCTGGCCGTAGAGGAAGCCGCCGAGGAGGATCTCCTGGTGCTGCAGGGCGTCGGGGTTGTCGACGGCGCACTCGCCGGCGACGAGGGCGTACAGCTTGCGGATCATGAGCAGCAGCATGCGGAACTTGTCGGCGTCCTGCTGGGCCGTCACGTCAATGTTGCCCAGGTGGACGAGGACGATGCGGCGCAGGAACTCGGTGCCGACCTCGTAGTCGGTCATGGTCTCGGGCACGCCCAGCACCACGCGGAACTTGGACCCCAGGAACGCCCGCGTCTCCGACTTGGTGTACAGGTTGTACGTCTTGTACGTGCGCAGCAGCAGCTCCACCCGGTCCGTCAGGAAGATGTTCTCCGACGCCTTGGTGCCCGCGGGCCCCACCAGCGTCTCGAAGATCTCGCCGTCGTTGGTCTCCACCAGCGCCTTGAGGATCATCATGACGGGCACCAGGTACTCGTTCTTGCGCCACGAGAAGCGGAACGTCATGTTTCCGTCGTTGAGGTAGTGCAGCACGTTGGTCTGCGACGTCTCGTCCGGACGGACTGACCGCATGATTATACCGTACGACGAGTATCCGGGGCCTCGGTTCTGGAAGCTGGGGCGGTTGATGGCCATGGGGAAGTTGCGCTTGTTCAGCTGGAGCATACGGATGATCTTTTCGATTCCGTTGACGATGAAGTAGCCGCCCAGCTCCTCCGACTCTTCCTTGCGGTTGACGAGCTGCTGGGGGGAGTTGTTTTCGAGGTGACAGCGGTTAGACTATGGCGGGGGAGGGGACCAGGTCAGCATTTTTTTTTCCCTTTTCGTCTTCTTTTTTTCCTTTCCTCCTTCTCTGTATCTGCCTCTGTGTACAGTCACACTTCCTTGTGAGAGAAACGTACCTTGAGCATGATGGGCACCTGACCCAGTTCACGGACAAACTCGACAGGGTCGGCTCCATTGATAGAGTACTCGAGCGTAGCAGACAGCCTACCACGGTAGGTGACATGGCGCTCCCTGCACTCGGCGGGGAGAATCTCCCTGTTCTTGGCGAGCTTGTTCGAGGGCGGGACCTGGGGCTTCTGGAGGGCCACATCCTTGAACCGGACGGTGAGGACGTTGCGGGACTCCATGGGCATGGAGTCGTCCCCGTCGAGGAAGGTCCTGGTGCCAATGTCGGCTATGGCGTGAGCCAGCAGGCTCCCACCGTGGCTGCCGGGGCTGACATCGTCGCCGCTGCTGAATATGCGGTTGAACGACTCGATGTGAGGGTTGACGGCCTCTTGCAGGGCCGGGTAGGCAGTGTGGTCTGCGGGAGGGTCGCGGAACAGCTTCTCCCGACGGAGTGTGCTGTACTGGTGATCCCAATTGGTATCGGTCGGGGCCGTGGCCGAGGGGGCCATGATGAATGCGGGGAGGGTGGTGTGCACAGGGGAGAGAGGTCAAGGGGAGGTTGATTGTATGTCGTGGATTTTCCCCCGATGCCGAGTGTGGTTTTTTTTTTCCCCCTTTTCCTTCCTCTTGGGACTGGGGAAAAATGATCACCAAAAGTCTAGCGCCGGAGTTGGAGGAACAAAAAAAAAAAAAAAAAAAAAAAAGGTCTTGCGATAAGATAAGATCACATGGTGTTTATCGATATGGGTGGGGTTGGTGACAATCGATAACAGCGGGGTCATGACGCTCTACCTGTACGAGTATTGGTGCTGTCGGCGTCATAAACCGTAATAGAGTTATGAGAGTAATTTGGAAAAAGGTACATGTAAGGAGATCAACGTAAAGCATAATATGGTGGTAAAAAGAAAAAACAATCAGCTACTACTACTATTCTATCTCATATTGCATGCCGATACGGGGTTGTTTCTGTGATCAACTTTTCATAGGCACGGTCTGGTCCCGTGAGTGAAGATGTTGCAAAGGAAAGAAGCTTAAGGGGACCATGTTGCTGCCTGATTTTCACGTCTACAATACCCGTTTACTATGGGTGTTGGTCTACCTCTCATTATACCAGCTGCTTGGCGGCTACTGAAAAGTGCAAAATAATCATAGTATGGGCTATTGTCTGCTTCTGTTGTTGCCTATTGTATGTCAACATCCAACCTGCTACTATTTGTAGACTCTGCCTAGTAATAGACTGTGATGATGATGGCATTTAACCGCCGTCACCATTTAACTCCACAAATGCGTTCTTTAAAGGGAATCGAATCTCTCGTACAGGGTCAGGGGAATCTACATATATACAAAGGAACATATTTAATAGGGCTTGACAGGCCAGACTTGACAGAACAGGGACAGGGACAGGGACAATGTGAAAGTGATAAAAGAGAGAGGAGTGGAGAGGGGGAGAGGGGGACGAGGGGGACTTGCACAGTTGAAGCGATACGCCGTCATTCACATGGCCAGACTTACACCGAGAATGACACACCTTGGCCCATGGTCCCCCCATCATGTTTCAGTCGCTGTTGTGCTGAATGTTACCTGTTCTTGTACTCTATTCCTAATCATGTAGTGTTTACAGTCAACATTGTACATGTAGTACTCACAATAGTAGAATGAGATACTCACACAGTTTGACAATAACTTCATAAGCCATCATCATCATCACCGAGGCAAACAGCTTCCGTTCGAACCCTCTAGTAACAAATAGTTCGTCATGACCACCACCCCTTCTTTTTTTTTACCGCCCATCATCCCTGTCAACAACATCTCATCTGACTTTCTTTCTTTTTCTTTTCATTCCCCTAGAAAAAAAGGAAACTAAAAGAATAATCATGCTTTCCTTTTCTACTACCACACACACACACGGACATGACCCTAATCCCGGTTCTTGGTCAGGCACACCACACACACACACACACACACACACACACACCACCCCCTGGTAACATACTGTCCCACGAGGTCATTTGAACAAGAAAGAAAAGAAAAGAAAAGAAAAGAAAAAAACCACAGAAAATGTGTGTTTTACACAAGTTCTACGTCGTAGTATGAGTATGGAAACTCATGTGTGGGATGACCAGTGCTACCCCCCATCCATTCAGGACCCCCTCTCTTTCGTTCACACATTTCCCCTCACACATTACTTACATGATCCGAGAGTTCTATTTTGTATTAGATGCAGTGCTGTAAAGAATAGAATAAGAGTGAGTACGTCATGACTTTATATACGAGTGAATACAGAGTACAGAGTACGAGTACTCTACACCAGAAAAAGTGTCACCACCAGTACTACGGAGTACATCCAACCATGGATATACCGAATGCACCCTGAGACCCGACGCCAAAAGTGCCCCGCGCGGTCCGATTTAGTGCCCGTCCCAGTGCCCGTCCAGTGGACTCCTCCTCACGGGCACAGATCATGGATCTCTCGTCCCTCTCCCCCTC
>FYEV01001624.1:70393-82734 GCA_900188565.1 Geosmithia flava
GGGGGGTCTCCAAAGACCAAAAGACCCGCTGTCGGCATCACAGTGAGTGTGCCCGTGCCCGTGTTATCACAGTAAGACAAACAGCGGAACATATCTCGTAATATCACCTTACCAGACCACTATTCTTCTTCTCCCACCTGCTGAGTAGTGAGCACCGACAATCACCATGCAGCCACTCCGCATCTCCAGACTGGCCAGCAGGTCCCAAACGTTCTGGAAGCCGAGTCTAATTTCGGGACCATCACTACTTCAGCAGCACCGAGCATTATCATCATCACCTGGTCCCGATACCACCACCCACAATGCCTGGGTCGGTCACAAAGGTCACGGCGGGTTTGACCTAAGGAGTATGTACATATGAAACATACAAGAGGGTTCCTCTTGCCTATAGAACTAGAGAGTGAGTGCCAATGTATGCATGGGCTGACTTGAGCAGGCGATGTCATGACCACCCCAACTCCATCCATGCTGTCGGCAATCCAGACGTGCACCCTGCGCGATGACGTCTTCCAGGAAGACACCACGACGGCCAACCTCGAGGCGCACGTCGCCAGCCTGACAGGCAAAGAGGCAGGCCTGTTCGTCCTCTCAGGCACGATGGGCAACCAGCTCGCCCTACGGAGTCATCTCACGCAGCCTCCACACGGCGTCCTATGCGACAACAATTCCCATATTGTCCAGTATGAAGCTGGGGGGTACGTTTTCTTTCTCCTCCTTTTTTTTCGCCTTTTCTTCCTTGCTCCCCATTCCACCTTCTCCCCTCATTGTACATACATAGACAAAACATGAAAATGAAAAGCTCACACAAATCGTAGAGTGGCATCCCTTTGCGGCGCCATGCTCAAGACCATCCACCCCAAGAACGGAAAGCACCTCACGCTAGAGGACATATCCGCCCACGCAGTCCTAGACAACGACGTGCACTCGTGCCCCACGCGCGTCATAAGCCTAGAGAACACCCTGAACGGCATGGTGATGCCCCTGTCCGAGACGCGCCGCATCTCGGAATTCGCCCGGGCGAACGGCATATCCATGCACTGCGACGGCGCCCGCCTCTGGGAGGCCGTGGCCTCGGGCGCCGGCTCCCTGTCAGACTACTCGTCCCTCTTCGACACGGTGAGCCTCTGCTTCTCCAAGGGCCTCGGCGCCCCCGTGGGTAGCATCCTCGTCGGCCCTGCCAAGACCCTCTCCCACGCCCGGTGGGTGCGCAAGTCCATCGGCGGCGGTCTCCGACAGCCCGGTCTACTCACGGCGGCTGCCCGCGTCGCCGTCGACGAGACGGTCCCCTTGCTCCCGCTGGCGCACGGGCTAGCACACGACGTCGAGTCCCTCTGGATCGCTAGGGGCGGTCGGCTCACTTACCCTGTTGAGACGAATATGTGCTGGCTCGACTTGGATGCTGCGCAGTGCACTTCCGAGCGGTTTGTCAAGATGGGGGAGGATGTCGGTCTCGCACTCGGTCCGGGTCGTCTGGTACTGCACTATCAGGCTGCGCAGAACGGGGAAGAGATTCTGTCCAAGTTGGAGAAGGTGTTTGACGCAGTCTTTGCATCATCTGATAGTAGACCACAAGAGGCCAGAGTCGGTGCTAGGAGCATGTACAGGACGTAGCATGTTGTTAGTACAAGGATACCACCAGAATACAAACAATACACACAAAGGACAAGTAGTATAGGGTCACAAAGATACCACCATCACACGGTTACTACACATAAAGGACTAGTAATATAGAGTCACCAAGATAACCTGTATATACATGTATATAGAATCTCTCTGTCATAATCTATTTCCATATTCCTTATCATCTTGAACAATGAAGCAAGCCTAGAAAAGAAAACCTGGAACCTATAAACCTAGAAGCCTTGAAAAATAAATAACAAACAAAAGCAACGAATAAAAAAGAGGAGTCAAAGAGGAGACACCCTTGTATCAACGCCCATTCTCGAGTTCCATTTCTTCCCCCTTTATCATCTGCACATCCGACCCATTCCCCCCTTTATCCTTTGCCCCTGACGCCGTCCAAACATTCGAGCACTCAACTTGAAGAGTACCAACAGAGAGTAAATATATAAGAGTGTAAAAAAAAAAGAAAGAAAGAAAAGTCCCGGGGGTTCTGTTTTCTCACTATCCCCCCTACTTCTATATCATTTCTATACCTTGCAAGAACAGGCAGAAGGGGAAATAAAACACTTGTCCGTACATGAAAAAGTCCAAGTGTTCTGAACAAGTAGCCGTGTTTCAAACTATAGTCCAAAAAATAAGTACGGTCGGCCCGGGTGTTTTTTTTTTTCAAGTACCCCGGGACTCAAGATGTATCCCTTGTGTCGCATGACTCGTGTGTGTGTCGGGGAGGTACGAAATGGCCAGACGGCGATTATCCGTCACCTCTGGTGCTATCGCACGACTCAAGGGGGAAAGGGCGCGTGGAAGGTGGGATGGCGTAGATGGCTGTGCATCCCTGCGGTCAGCCATGCAGGGCTAATTCAATGCCACACATGGTGTGTGCTGTCATGTCTGAGAGACGACCTCGCGAGTATAAAACTCGACGAGCATTGTGGCATATGCTTCCAGGTCCTCGACGGGGACGGCAAGTCTAAAATCGTTGAGGATAAGGAATTGCAACTCTAGATGGTTGAGTTCAGCGAGGGGCAGACCTCCGACCTATTTTAAAGTGTTAGTCAATGGTCAAGGGGTGGGAGTAACAGGACAAGAACAGCCGAAGGATAAACAGAAGATAGGGGGAGGAACAACGCACCTTCGCATATCTCGAATTGGTATAAAACACGTCTGAGAAAAACTTGCTAGAGCATGTGACTCCAGCAATGATCAAACGATGAATGTTGAAACTATCAACGACAAAGTACGTCGAAGGCCCGTAGACAGACGGCAGCTCCTCGGGAACAGTGATGACACGGTTGCTGGGTCGGCGACTAGCGTTGCTACTGGTCATGTCCTCGTCGTCGTCGTCATCGTCAGCCAGGTCAGAGTCGTCCGATGTCATTGACGAGGTGACACTGTCGCGCATGGCAACGTCCGAATCCTGGTCTTGCTGGCGCGATTCCGAGGCCCCTTGCGATGCACGAAGCTGGGAGTTGGGCCGTGACGAAGCGGCCGCTGTTGCTGCTGCCTTGCGAGCCTCCTCACTCTTGGCGACAAGGTCGTTCACGCGCTCTGTCATACGGTCAAAGTAGACGAGGAGGCTGAGAAAGACTTCGAAAGTGGTGGGGCAGTACTTGTATATGCGCGAGAGGTAGCTCAGGATGGTAATGGCGGGTACATTCTTTCCATGAAAGGCGAGTACCGAGTGGCTCATGGGGCTCATCTGATTGCCGCCCGTCGTCTCGCTCGACTGGTTGGCCTGCTGCTGGTGAGCAGCGTTACGCTGCATGGCATCGTGCTGCAGGTCGTTGGTCGAGGTGATTTTGGTCAGCAGGGCAGCCACCATGTCGATGATGTCGCCAATAGGCATGCCGCTAATGTCGTACTTGACCTGCTGCTGGAGTTGGGCGTCGGGGTGCATGTCCGACTGAGCCAGGCTCTTGACGTGCGCCAAGTCGCGGACGTGAACTACCGTTTGCCTAGGCATTGGAGGCTGTGTGGCTGTCGCAAGATGGTCTGTTGGCGTTGATATCGGCTGCTGCTGCTGCTGAGTCTGCATCGACGGGTGGTTTCCTGCTGCAGAGGAAGACGATGAGGGCAGTGCGGGCGCTGTTGTCGCTGAGGACGGCGTGGGAGCATGGTGGGCGGGGGCGACGGACGCGGTTACCATATCAGAAGCCATAGACTCGCTCTTGGCATGTTCAGCGGGACGAGATCGGGAGAAGGCAGCCGGAGAAGAGTCGGGCGGGGAGGGGATCTTGGAGGCGGGCTCGGCTGGACGCGGCGACGGGTGGACAGGTTGCGAGTGGGTGGGGTCGATATGGCGGCGATCGTGGTCGGGGAGTGCCGAGGAGGAAGAAGAGGAAGAGGGGGGAGGAGACGTAGCAGCACGCGACGACAGGGACGGCCTGTTATGCGCGGCAGTGGTGGATGTGGCGGGGTTGTAGGAAGGAGAAGCGTCGCGGGAGTGAGGGTGGTGGAGATGGTGGTGATGGCTCTGGAGCGAAGGGCTTGCAATCATGGCGTGGAGTCGTGAAGTATCGGGGGTATATTCGCCAATTACAGCAGCCATATCATTCTACCCAAAGACGCGTGTTGGAAGAAATACGAGGGCTGTGTCGAGTCGTGCGTCGCGGTCGGCACAACACAGTGGGTAGGATGAGGAAGTATGGATGGCAATGCGGGGCAAAAAGACGATGGGAGAAACCCGGTAGCTAGATGCAAGGAAAAGGAAAAAGGATGAAGAAGGCGTGTCGTGCGTGTGCGTTATTCTGCGGAAGAATTTAGATGAGTATTAATTCGAGCCGATGTTCTCTTGTCGGTGATGATGTCGTCGTCACAGTCGTGATTGAGGGGCAAATGCGTGTTGTGGCGTTGCAAGAGTTCAAAAGTCAAGGGAAAAGAGAAAGGGAAAAAAGAAGAGAAAAAAAAAGATTGAAACAATGTTGTCGCCAGACAGTATGCAAAACAAGATTCGAGAACAGTTGACAAAGTTGACAAAACAACAAAAAGGCCAAGTAGTTGAACAAATGAGCAAGTGTGAGGAGGGGATGAGTGTATCGAGATGGAAAGAGAAAGAGAGAGAAGCAGTAGAAGGAGGAGAAAGAAGAGGGACAGGCGGCGGTGATGCAACAGCCGAGAGTTTATTGGTGTCGTGGCGTATGGAGCTGCTGACCAGAGAGGGAAAGAGCAACGCTAATTTTGGCTGCTCCTTCCGATGATGAAGAAGGGGAGAACCTGGACGATTCAGGTAGTTGCTTTCTTTCTTTCTTTCTTTCTTTCTTTCTTTCTTTCTTTCTTTCTTTCTTTCTTTCTTTTTCTTCCTTTCCTCGTTTCTTCTTTTCCTCTTTCTTTCTCTGCTTTTCACTGTCACTTTCATCCACTCTTCTCTCTTATATTATCCCAAAGAGAGGACCGGGAATGAGGGGGAGGGGCGGCGGCGGTGGCGTACTCCGTAGAGACAGCCCCGACACCAGCTACAGCACATTACACGACCAGCATGCAAGGCTGCTGGGGAGGAAGAAGCAAGAAGGGAGGGGTGAACGATGACGACAGACAGACAATCAGACAAAAAAAAAAAAATCAAGAACGGGACTTACGGGGATGTCGAACCCAAGAGAGAAAAGATGCAAAAAAAGGGACACCACAGCCGGGCGGGATAGATGATCCCCCCCTCCTTGAATGTATGTACTCGCAGATACTAAGACGTACCGTCGTTACCCCCAATGTCGCTACAGACTGGGAGGACAAAAAGGAGATGGATAAAAACAAGAAAACTGATTGATTGTCTTTTGGTTTTTCGTGAATCCCGGATTTCCCCGATTCTTTTCAACCCGGAATAGAGAGGGGATTCTGGGATGATTGAGAGAGAGACAGAAGAGGGGGGGGTTGATGATGATGATTAGGAGGAAGAGGGGGGGAAGAACAGCGAGAATGTAGGAGAGATGGGGGAAACAGATAATAAAGAGGGTTACCTAACACACACACACAACAAGGTACTACCTGAGAGCTCTAGAGAGGGGCAAACAGAGAGAAGATGTTTCCTTTTTTTTGGCGCCGAAAAAAAAGGGGAGTGGCTACTTTTGTACTGGGGGAGAGTCCACAATGCGGACGAAGCTGTCTCTATCACTCTTTTCGGGAAAGCTTTGGATGGAGAAGGAGGAGGAGAAGTATGAGGGGGAGAGGCGGGGAGGGGGGGATTGAGTGTGTGTTGTGTTGTTGGGTTGGGTTGTAACCCGCGACTTAGATAGAATCTAACAACGAATGATCTGATTAAACAACACGATACTATATGCCTCTCTTTCTTTCCTTCTATTCTGTCATCTTGACAAACTTTCGAGAGAGGGAAAAAAAAGAACAAACAAAGTTGCATTTACCATTGATTCTCGTAATACCCCCTCTTAGAGGAAGCACGTTTTCCCTCTCTCTCTCTCTCTCGTATAGTAGCCAAGCCATTGCCCACGTGCTCCCCAGCTGCATCGCTTATCGGTCTATGGGACTGACAGTCAACCAGGTTACCTCGAGCCCGTGGTTATCCTGTATGACATTTGATTTTACCTGCAGTCCTTTTTCTTCTTCTTTTTTGTTTAGTAGTATTAGTACTTCTTATTACAGTACCGAGTCCTCTTCACCGTATATTCCATTCCTTTGTTCTCTTTAAATATGCGAGTAAGCTGAACAAGGTAATGAGAAGAACAATAATATCATCACTTCTACATCAATAGCAACTGCTAGTACGAATAACCTTCTCGCGAATCACTTTCCCTCTATCCTTCCCGTGGCACGTTTTGGGTGAGAGGCGGGGAGGGACATCCTACGTAATGGTACGCCCCGAGTCAAGGTGGGGGAGAGTCAGTCCAGCTCCTTGAACTACATGAATCGCAGTACTATTACGACTTTCACCATGACTATTAGCATCATGAGGGAACGAAAATCCCCAAGGACGGCATGAAGCACAGTTTGACCCTGGAGAACTCTCTCTCTTGTATAATGGACATGATTCATTTTTTTTATTTCTAAACCCCCCTGTGCATCTTGTGGCGGCATAATCATCTACACCGCACACACAGCTCTCCCTCGATGCACAGGTCCCTCTCACTACTTACTTACTATACCTCCCCGGCTCTAGACAACAACAGCCCTTTGCGGCTTGTCCGACGTCGGCTTCTGGTACTCGTCGTCGGGCGTGTACAGCCACCTCTCCACCCCCCTGGCCGTCAGGACGGCCACGCGAATCACGCCGCCCGAGCTGCCATCGAAACGGATGGCCTCGCGCAGGCTCGTCTTGACAAAGTCAATGGCCTCGGCCTCCTCCATGTTCTCCTTCCAGGTCTTCTGGCACAGAGCGCGAATGTACGTCGATCCGGATCCGCTGATGGTGAAGGGCTCCTTGTGTAGCGATCCGCCCATGGGGATCGAGTAGACTTCGCCGCCGTAGCGGGGGTGGTAGCCTCCGACAATCAGACCGGCCCTGACATGATTTCCTCGGTCAGCTCTCTTTCTCTCTTGATCTCTGTCTCTCTCGGAGAAACTGTCTCTTGGAAAAACATCCTCTCCCATCCGGATAGAAGCACTCACGAAAGCATGTCCTTGTTGGCGTAGCAAATCTCGGAAAAGATGGCAGCAGACTGTCCCGTGGTAGGCGGGGTACCGTGGTGAACAGCCTGGAGACTGAGGTGCCTGGCGACAATATCGGCAATGGCCTGGGTGTCGGCCGCGGATCCGGATCGGCAGCACCACACCAGGTCGTGCACCTTGGTCAACTTGTCCGTCACTCGGTTGGCAATGATGGGGCCCGTAGTCGTTCGAGAGTCGGCGCCTGTGCACATAGTCAAGTTCCTCCCATGTTAGCCATCTGCTCAATCACATGTATGTTGAAACATCCAGTAGGAGATGATCGTACCGAGAATGACTCCGTCCTTGAATGACACCGCCATGCTATAATCGTTCCGTTGTCAGTCAATAGCTCTCTCCCTCTCTCCCGCGCATTCGCTTGGAGGAGTCAAAACATACATCGAAGTACCAAGACTAGAAGCAATAAGTTAGCACACACACACAAGTCCCATTTCATCTTCCCAGAAAGTGTCAAACCTACTCAACCTCGCCTGCCTTGAGAGCATGCATGTCGACGTGGATGCCATCTGCCCACCACCAACTTTGGTCAGCCTTGTCCGTACATCATCCATGCCCCGCCGTTCCCCCGCCGCCGCCGCCCGTTAGCATACCTGGCGTCAACTCGCCGCTGCGACCAAACTCCATATTTGCTGATTGATTGGGGGAAAGGGTGAGAGAATCGGGGTGTGCGTTATCGAGAAAATGCAAAGTCGTCGGTGGGAAGGGGCGTTGTGTCGATGTCGTGTGCACGCCTCGTTTCGTTAGAAGTGAAGTGGGTTGGTTGGGAAGCTCGCTTGGTCAACCAAAACGACGTAGCCTACGTATCGCCTCCAGCCAAGCTCAGGCAGCTCTCGGAACGCGCAGGCCGTTTGGCTGGTTGTGGCTTATCAGCACGTGACTTCTATCTGGCTCTTATCGCTGCTGGATGTCATTGAAGCTGATGCTGTCATTGAAGCTGGTTGAGCCTTGTTCTTGTTTTCTTTTTGTTTTCTTTTGTGTTTTTAATCAATTTGAATACTATTAGATACTTGTTGCTGCACTGCAGCCGGTAAAATGTAGTGATTTGCTTGTTGAAGCTGTTGACTCTCAAACTGTCTACATACCACTCCCCTTCATCTCCAGTCAAACTACCCTGAACATGACATGACCAATTTACCAGTCGTCGTTTTTTTAACTGAGGCTTCTTCATTACTAGATTCAGAGCTATTAGGGCTGGTATTGAATGTTTAATTATGTTTTCATGGTATCACATGATTGAAAGTACATGAATTTGGTTCTGGACATACAAGGTATGCTTATAGTCTTATGCCGATGTTACATATGATTAACAGGCCCTGTCTCATACTTCACAATGAGTATACACGCAAACGAACATATCAAAACACTTTGCATCCCAGCAAAGGACAAACAAACCCATCATTCCCTCTATAGAACAAATCACACGCTATGCTAATATTACAGACGAACTCGTACAACACAAACACCCTTCTTATAACCATAGTGCCGAACCAGCGCCACTACTCCTTCCCCTTATGCAACTCAGCATCCAGCTCCTCAGCCTTAGCCGCCGCCCCAGCAGTATGCTCCGCCTTCTCTGGGCTGCCCTCGTCGCCGCAGCCGCAGTCGTAAAAGTCACCGAGGTTATTGCAGTCGAACACGGGCTTCTCCAGCCTCTCGTTGACGAGGTTATGCACGAAGCACAGCCACCCGGCCGCGGCGTTGCGACTGCTTGTCTGGGGCGGGTACTCGGCCAGCAGGGCGCGGAAGTGGCGCGCGCAGTCGCCGCAAGGGTACAGCCTGCCGAAGAGGTGGATGAAGGTGTCGAGGGTGCGGCGGTCGTCGTCGCTCGGCTTCTCGGGGAATCGGGCCACCATTGTGTGCATGAACTTCCATGTCGCGCGACCGAGTTCGGCTCTAAAAACAAGGGTTAGATTTCTGTCAAATGTTGTAGGGTTCAAAGGGGAATGGATGTCCATACTTTAGAGTCGCATTCTCCAGCTTGGGAGCAATGGATTCGCCCTCGAGCATGGATGATGGCATGGTATCCAAGTCCATCACGAACCCCCCTCCAGATGCATCCTCTGCTGATGATGGCGGGGGAGTACCAGGAGGGGGAGGGGTTCGTCCGAGATCGAGACCTAGTGCCTGCTCATCGCGGGGGACGGGCGGACTCGAGAACATGTATGATATGCTCAGGAATACGGCCAGTGCCAACAGGATGGTCAGGGCGAGATGCCTACTGCGCGCCATGGTTGATGATTTTCTTGGGCCCTTGAGAGGGTACTATGTCGTTCGCAGAAGGGGTCGGTCAGGAACCAAAAAGGTTCGAAAATGTCAAGAAGAGAAAACGTGGAAAAGGATGGAGGAACAAAGTTTCTTCTTTTCCAGATGCTACTATCGTCAAACAGGGAGGCGTTTCACTGGCGCCTCGACGGCGCTCGCTACAGATCGCGTAGGAGAGATAGTGGCATGATGCTGAGCCAGCCTTTGTCTCTCCATTCACGTGTCAAATGATGACTCAGCAGACTTGATGATGGATGGACTCCCTGATATCGACGACAACCAACTTTGAACTTTGACGAGTTCTTCTTTTCATGTTGTGGGGGAAAAAATGGTTAGTATTCCTTCAATTGATTAACGGAATCTTCAAAACGATCTAGAATCTTTCGGCACAGCCTCGTTCGTGCGAGTGTCGAGAACAAAAAGTCTGTTTCGTCGCACGTGGAAGCCACCTTCTTGACCTGATACAGGGTGGTAATACGGTGGTGGGCGTGCTTCATGATACGAAGGAGGGGCAATATAGTCGATACGGTTCATGGCGGTGACCACCTTCCCTATTTTGACGGAAAGGTGCAGAGTGTGTGAGTCGAGGACAGTTCTTGGAAGAGCTTCAATGACCAGGTGGTTACACGTAGGTTAAGGTCACATGGAGGTCTTGAGTTATCTTAGAGATGGGCTGTAGGATAAGATGTTGACTGGCAGTGTTGTCCTGCTGAGCTTGAAGAAAGGGATTTTTTTTTTAATCAGATACAACACGATAGGGCTACATGTATTCCCTATCATCCATCAACTACGAGTGCAATGTGTGGATTTGCCATATAATGTTAAAGATTGCCTGTACGAGCATGTCGATGATACCTTCCATCAATCCTACGTTTGAATCTGACTACCCTGCACCTAAACCTTTTCTCTATGATAGCCACAATCTGGCATCTATCAGTCTTGCTTGACTCCCATCTGGGTTTCCGAGTGTTTTTCATCTCCTTCTTTTTTTAGCAAATGGCACACGCACGACAGGGGGGTTTGTTTTCCCGCCGGCTCCTTTAAAATGTCCGCGTGGTCGGCGTAGGATCGACTTTGGCCTGGTGAGTTGTGACTGGGGAGGGGGTGACTCGTGAGGGAGGTTACTCCGGAATCCGTACTCCGTAGTACTATTAGCAGGTAGTATCATGGATGGATGGATGTGTTCCTACCCTGGCGGTCGGGTATTAGTTTATCTTGGCGTCAGTTGAGAGACAATATACGGAGTACGGAGTATTAGGGAGAGAGAGCTGTGAGGAGTTGGGATGATGGGATCTCCCCTCTCTCCTCGTACGAGCATAATACTAATAGCATCAATTTTGGCAATCTACTAGTTGGTGCATGTTACTAGTGATACTACTCCGTAATACAGTCCTGACGGAGTATCGACGGAGTAATATGTAATTTGATGGATTGGGTGGGTGGCTCGCCGTGGAAGCATGGACGTCGTGGACCCAGGACCCAGGGCCCAGGGTGTCAGTTTCAGGGGCGGAGACTGGAGAGGGGTCCGGGCACGCGTGTACGGAGATTGAGGGACGGGCCAGGTTCTATTACTCGTACCTGAAGGCTGAGAGTACAGAGTACATGTACGGAGTATTGGAGGGAAATGTCTCTCCTATTGTTTACGGATCAGGTACTCGTACAGCCTACATGTAATATTAACAATGCTTGGCTTTTTCTCTCTCTCTCTCTCTTTTTACGCCGTACTTTTTTTTTTGGGATGAAATATGCTCTACTACTAGTACTAATATCTGCATGGTGTTATTACGGCAGTGAAGCGGTAATGGATGCTACGCGTAATACACGGGACGTATTTTGTCTGTACGAGTAAGGAGGTGAGTGGGTATTATGTATTATACAGGCATGGAATATGAAGATATCTGTCTGTATGGAATTACATGGAGCAGAGTCAGACGGAGGAGGTTGGAGGTTGAACATGTGCAAGGACAAGAAAGAAGACAGAGAATCAGGGCTTGGTGGCGTGTTTCCACCTTGAACATGGCTTGGACGGCTTGGACATTGGAATGTGAACTGCTTTATATTTCAGAGGGACCGTTGCATGAGAGCGAGACCTTTTCAAACGAGGACAGGCTGAGTCTACTGGTCATCATGTCTTGTCAGGTCTGGTCAGGTTCTACTGGTCAGGCGTCATAATTCAAGACTCAAAAAAAGGGCAAAAAAGGGTCGGGTGAAAATGAAGATGAAAGACACTCCCGAGCCGAGACAGGGCCGGAGGAGAGGGGGACGGTAGTATTTTACGTGTAGTAGTGTAATACTCGTAAGTTGACAAGGCAGGTGGTGGTGGATTCTATCAAGAGTCTAGAGGTAGAAAAGTCTCTCATTCATCAAATTCATCAATATCATCCCTTTTCTTTGCTTTTTTTGACGATGGCGTGTTTACTTGGTAATATCCGATGCCACGTGGATGCATGTGTAGGTAAAATGAGATTACACGATGGTGTGTTGCTGATGCAGTAAGGCGAAAGGAACAACAACACCAACATATGGCTGAGAAGAGGAAGAGGGATGTTAACAGTTGCCTTCATACTCGCAGTTGTGTACATGTATTATTACTACTACTACTCCGTACTACTAGTACCTTCAACACAGCACAGATACAGGTAGAGAAAAGAGAGTGTGAATTAGTACGTACTTCCCACGTAGCATCATTTATGCAAAAACGACGCTAAAAGCCAAGCCTCGTCGTTGTAGCGGACCGATGGAGTCTTGCATTTGTGATCGGCACGATATTACAGAGAAATTATCATATGAGAGTTTTTTTTCTCCCATCCTTAGGAGTACATATACTTGCACTCGTAATATCGCAA
>FYEV01001816.1:0-36098 GCA_900188565.1 Geosmithia flava
GTAAGATCTAAGGGGTATTCTAGGCCTCTTTATACCTAAGCGAAATGCCTACGGAATAGTAAGAAGATAAAAATACTAAAGGAACGGTAAGGGCTAGGAAAACGATACGCGTCGAGGACGAAGAAATAAAGGTATTATACCGAAGAGATAAAGATACGAGGCGGTGTAAGGCATCCGATCGGATATAACTATTACGGACTACTACTATAACGATAATATCTCTTTTTAGGGATAAATACGCATTATAAAATAAAGCGATAAAGAATTCGTAAAGCTACTATAAGGTTTTTACTCGATTAATAGGAATACGTTAGATTAAACCTCTAGAAGTAGCATTAAAGGCTATATAGCTAGCTACGAGTTACGTTACGACCTTAAGAATATACGTCTCGAGGAGATAAAGAGATTAGAGGGACCTAATAGGCTAGAGGAGTAGATTAACGTTTTTTATTTAACTAAGTATTTTTACTTATAGAGAGAAGATAAAGGTATCTTATAATAAAGGCATAAAGAAGTTATAACGTTATAGCTATAAAGGCCCTACTATTACTAAAAGCTTTACGTTATAGGAAAAGGCCTTAACGTGCGGGGGAGTATTAAGAAAAATAACTACGATAAGGGTAAGGATAAAGTACTTATATAGGAACTCCGTATAGTATAGAAAATAGGGTGGCTGTGCTCCACTAGATGTACCTGTACCCCCCCTTAGGTTATAGAGATTTCCCTTTATATAGATACAACCTAGAACCTACACACACACATACGAATATACCTCAATACCACTAATAATGCTCCTCTAACTCTTGACAGGAACAAAATAAACCACCTTCTATCCAGGGTTTAGGAAGGATCCGCTCTTTTTTTTTTTCCATGTTGCAAGAATGAAAAGACAAAAAAAAAAAAAAAAAAAAAAAAAGATCGGCAAACTCCAACAGGTTTGATGGCGCATTGTACAGAGAGTACCGTTGCAATAAATGCCGTTTCCCGCCCCGGCGTGGCGGTGATGGTTGCATTAGACCTGCACGAGTACGAGTACGGAGTTAATACTTCGTGCTGCTAATAGCACTTGTACCTGTAAGAAGGGAAGAAACCTGGTTTGCTCCTGCTACCATCCTTCCTCAAGAGGGGGGGGGGGGGCCCTACCATCGCTTCAAAGGCTGAATAATGGGTTTGCTTTGTGGTCTTGGGTGCGCAACGCACGTCCATGACCTGACCTGACGCTGTGTCCCGCTCCGCTGGCAAGTTCCGCCTATCCAATCATGAAAATTGCCGCATAACCTTGTCAGCCCCCCCTCCCTCTCCCCTCGGTTACCACCCCTCCAAAGCTCTCAAAAAATGGATGGGTGGTCGGTTAGAAAAGCATGGAGATGTTGCGTTTTTAATGTGCTTTCTCGTATTTTGTGGAGTTTTCGAATCATAGAATGTTCCTCTTGAAGAAGAAGAAGCTGCTGTGTCACTCCATGTTGCATGTGGCCCTCTCTGCGACACACATACAATATGCCCAAAGAGAGAAATGATGGAAAAAGAAAAAAAAAATACAAGTAATGTGTGTGCAAAACAATAGTGGGGAGATTGATATTTCTCAACCACTAATCTAATCTGATCATCAGAATCAGATTAGATAAACACCCCACCCCCCTTTCCCTTGTCATGTACCGGTACTTACTCTGGATATTGCGCTAAAATACATGTACACACACCCCCTTCCACCCCTACCCTTTTCTTTTTAACCAGGTGCGATCTCGGTCATTCTCGGAGTTGTTCATTGAAAAGAGAGAGAGACCCTGGAAGAAAAAAAAAGAGGAACATAAAAGAAAAGCTAAAATAGTGGTATTGTCAGTGCTTGTTACAATGCTGGAAAAAGAGCGATTATCGTTGCATTGTCCCGAGGTTGTTTTATTTTTACCAACTTGGGGCAGGGCAGGACTGTCGATGTACTTTTTACGTACAGGTAGCTGTCTTTTTACCCATAAACTGCATCTTTTTTTTCTTACGTGGGGGCCGGCTTTTACATGTAACCTTGGGAACGATCCACCACGTTAGCAGGTACCCGACATAGGAACGGCCATCGTAGTCGGCGTCATTATTTTTTTTTTCTTTATTCTACGTTTTCCTTTATTTTATTTTATTTTTGTTCTTTTTTTTTTCACTCTCCCATTGTCTCTTTTCCTTTCAAAAAAGACGAGAGCCTTCAGGTGTGACAGAAAAGAACCACAACAGCCTGACTTATATACACAATGTCTGTACAATCGTCAACGAACCAGGCCACAGCGCCAGCACCCAAAATGTCCCTGCTTCACGGACCCATCGACCCTCCTCTGGTAGACCTGACGCTGGGCGAGCTCCTGGAGCTGCAGACGTACCAGCACGGCACGCAGGAGTGCCTGGTGATACCGTGGACGGGCGCCCGGTGGACGTACAACGACCTGAACGCGCAGAGCTCGGCGCTGGCCCAGACCCTGCTGGACATGGGCGTGGGCGTGGGCGACCGCGTGGCCATCATGGCCGGCAACTGCGAGCAGTACGCGGCCGTCTTCTTCGCCGTCGCCAAGATCGGCGCCATCCTCGTCATCCTCAACAACACCTACACGGCCACCGAGGCCCTCTACGGCCTCACCTTCTCCGACTCCAAGGTCTTCTTCACCACCACCCGCATCGGCCGCAACGACAACACCCCGCTGCTGCGCGAGCTCGACAACAAGCGCAAGGACGAGGGCAGGACAGCCCCCAACTCCCACCCCCACGTCGTCATCATCCGCGGCGACGTCCCCGAGGGCTACAGCACGTACGATGGGCTCATCCGCTCTGCTGCGCGCAAGAACCCCGAGCGCCTCTTCCACGCCATGACAAAGGTCCTGCCTCACCAGGTCGTCAACCTCCAGTTCACCAGCGGCACCACTGGTCTTCCCAAGGCTGCCATGCTCACTCACCAGTATGTGTCTTCTTTCTTCTTCTTCTTTGCAATGACCCAATTGGTGTCCCTAACATTTCCCATAGCAACCTGGTCAACAACTCTCGCTTCATCGGCGACAGGATGCGCCTGACGCCCACCGACGTCCTGTGCTGCCCGCCCCCGCTGTTCCACTGCTTCGGCCTGGTGCTAGGCATGCTGGCCGTCATCACGCACGGCGGCAAGATCGTGTACCCGGGCGAGGTGTTTGACATTCCCGCGACACTGCGGGCCATCTCGGACGAGGCGTGCACGGCCATCCACGGCGTGCCCGCCATGTTCGACTCCCTGTTCCAGGCGGAGCTCCCCCAGGGCTTCAACTGCGAGCGTCTGCGGACGGGCATCATCGCTGGCGCCCCTGTGCCCCGCTACCTGATGGAGCTCCTGGTGAACCGGTTCGGCATGACCGAGTTCACGAGCAGCTACGGGCTGACGGAGGCGTCGCCGACGTGCTTCAACGCCTTCACCGACGACGCCATGGACCGTCGCCTGACGACGGCCGGCAGCCTGATGCCCCACGCGCAGGCCAAGCTGGTCGACCGCGAGGGCAACGTGGTGCCCCTCGGCGAGCGCGGCGAGCTCTGCATGGCGGGCTACCAGCTCCAGGCGGGCTACTGGAACAACTCGGAGAAGACGAGCGAGGTCATGGTGCGCGACGCCTCGGGCGTCCTGTGGCTGCACACCGGCGACGAGGCCGTCTTCGACCAGGACGGCTACTGCACCATCACCGGCCGCTTCAAGGACATCATCATCCGCGGCGGAGAGAACATCTACCCCCTCGAGATCGAGGAGCGCCTCATCGCCCACCCGGCCGTCACGCGCGCCATCGTCGTCGGCGTCAAGAACAAGCACTACGGTGAGGTCGTCGGCGCCTTCCTCGAGCTCGCCGAGGGTCACCAGGCTACTCGCCCCACTGATCTCGAGCTCAGGGATTGGTGTCGCAAGAGGCTCGGTGGCCACAAGTCGGCCACTCACGTCTTTTGGCTCGGCGAGAAGGGTGTCCCGGCGAATGTGCCCCTCACGGGCAGTGGGAAGGTCAAGAAGTTTGAGATGGCCAAGTTGGCTGCTGACATTGTCGAGAGGGCATCGTCTGCTAAGCTGTAGTTTTTGTTCTTCTTGGTTTTATTTGTCTCAATTGCATGTTTATATGATTTGGTCTTGGTTTAGATTTTAGAGGAAGAAGAAAAGAATTTGGCGTGTTTTTTGTTTGATATTTTTTACTACTAGTAGTTGGTTCGGCACATGCACATGCAAAAAGTACATATTTGATTTAGAAGGGAAGAAAAAAAGGTTAGACAGAATAAAAAAGATGCAATTTTTATTTCCAATCTCGAAATACAATGCAATTTGACTCAAAATACATGTCATTTACTATATACGACTTCCTTCTTCCTTTTCAACACCCAACACTTTACAGCTTGGGAACAAGACCAATCTTCATGCCACCAACAGCCTTGGGGCTCTCACCCAGAGGGCAGAGCTGGAAGAAGCGACCGCGCGTCAGACGGACGAGAGCACTGCGCTTGTGGGGGAGGTTGACAAAGTGCTCGAGACCGAAGCCGTGGATGAGATCGTACATGACGACGGTGGAGTTTGCGTCCTTGGGCTCGCCGACGACGTCGACGGTGCGGGGGTCGTCGAGGAAGAGGAAGTGGATGAGGCTGCTCCACCAGGCCGTGACGCGGTGGGGGCCACGGAAGCGGACGTCTCCCACGAGGGAGTGGCGGCCACGGTCGAAGTCGCCAGCGTCAAAGTAACCACCCAGACGGTCCTCCTATTCATTTTAAATCAATCGGTCAGTCACCCATGTCTCTGACAATGAATAGGGTAAAGAATTGAAGCGAGGACAAAGAAAAGAAAAAACATACCTTGGCCCAGTAAATCTCAAAGTAGGCAAAGTAGGTGTCATCCCACTTGGCGAGCACAGCAACCTGGTGAGGGTCGACGTGCATCTTACGGAGGTACTCGCGGTGCTGGTCGAGGGTGCCGGTCTCGTTCCAACCCTGCGAGACACGAGGGTCGTTCTGCCAGTCGTGGAAGAGGCGCAGGTGCTCCTCGTCCTGCCAGTCGAGCGAGACCATGGAGAAGGTCTCACCGAGGTGAGGGATGTAGCGGGAGTAGATGACAGCGCCGGGGGCGGGCTTGGCGGGACGGACGGGGTGCCAGGCCTGCTGGGTGCGAGCGGCATCCTCGGGGTCACCGGCGGACGAGACGGTGATTGTGTGCTGGGTCGGGGTGAGGGGGTAGGAGGAGAGGGGCTTGGTGAGCGAGGCGGGCGACTCCTCGGGGCACCAGACGGGGCGGGGGCCGAAGGGCGATCCGGCGCCCTGCCAGAAGGCGCCGCGGAGAGCGACGACGAGGGCTTCCGTCTCGGGGGACTTGGGGGCGGCGGGTGCGGGGATCTCGTCGTCGTGCTGGCCGCGACGCTCGGCGTGGTCGACGGCGAGGAAAACGTCCTTGAGCTGCTGGCCCAGGAGGGGGGCTCCGGCGCCGACGAGCTCGAGACGGAGGGACTCGGTCGAGGGCCTGACGGTGAAGAGCACGTACAGCAGGAGCCAGGCCTGGGCGAGGGTGGGCGCCGACGCGCCGTCCCACCGGACCGTCGAGGCGGGGGAGCGGCGGGCGCGCGCCCAGGCGGAGTTGTTGGACTGGCTGGGCAGCTCGCTGGACTTGAGGTCGACGGGCTCGGTGAAGCGCAGGGACGCGCTGTGAAGCTCGACGGGGGGCTGCTCCTTGGGCTGGAGCTTGGACGACGACTGGCCCGTCTTGAGCTCGATGCGGTACTCGTCCGAGTTGCCTGTCTTGGCCACGGCGTACTCGGTCAGGTAAGGGTGGGGGAGCTTGATGACGGTCTCCCCGTTGGAAACGGAGCTGAGGGAAACGAGAGACATGATTGCGATTGTCTTTTTTTTTTTGGGGTGTCTCAATTGAATGTGTGTGTGTAGGAGAGAAAGAGAAAGAAAGAAAAGAAGTTTCGCGATTAATTCGGCAAGTTTTGGGGGCGGCAATGGGAAAAAGTGTCGGAGGGTGGGGCACGACTTCAATGGCTACGGAAGCCGTGAGAGAGAGGATCTTTCAGGGATCTACTGCTGCTGCTGCTGCTGCTGCTGCTGCAGAAATACGACTACTACTATTGCTATGTCCCTCGGCCCGCCTACGTCAAAGGTCTGCAGTGGGGGAGGAGGAAGGCCCTCGACTTGCTTGTCCGTGTGAGTAATACGGCATCCATGCGTCCTGTTCCAGCTTTTTTCCCATGACACCATATACATGGGAATCACGGGAGTCTATCCCGTGTTACTCCGTGCTGCTATACATACAGGTACGAGACACACATGCGTGCACACACAGAGAGCTTGCAACGCCGAAGCCGCTGAAGAAAAAAAAAAAGGATGGAAGATTATCTGATGGGTCGGGAAGACGGCATTGGCTGAGAGCACTGAGGGGACCATGTGGGGTCTCGGTCGAGCTTGTACCTTTGAGTGGGATATATCCTAGTCTGGTTTAGCGTGTACGGGCCATAGAGACCCACGTATAATGCTCGTGCATGTACTCCGTAGACGAAATAGTCACGGTACAAAGGAAAGTACCGATACTCGGCAGTGGAGGGTGTGACTCTAGAGAGGAATTGTACCTCGTAGCCAGCTTGTACCTGTACCGTACCGGGAGACCCTCTGCATGACAACTTGCATCAATACTCGTACTCATGCCCTGAAACATTTCCATGCGCAGGACAGAAGGAAAAAGTCAAGGACCCGTTGGCCCGCTGCCCTCTAGATCATGGAGTTGCTACTACTCGTACAGGTACGCTAAGACGGACTGATTCGTTTCAACTTTATTGCCAACTCGTTCGGGCTCCGAGGGAATGGGTTTCCCTTGTCTACTCCGTAGGACGGAGCACGGGTATGCAGTGTTACTACGACTCTAGTACTCGTGCTGTTGGGTAAGAAGCCCACTCGAGGGAGACGATCGTCAATGATTGCCCATGCTTTCCATGCTGTCTTGCTCGTATACTCGTATTCACCTCTTCCCCGTACGAGTATTCTGTTTCTACGGATGTACAAGTATATACAATCCCACGTTGCATATACCGTTCTCGCATCATGGACACGGTTCGGTATGGGTTTCCCAATGTTTGGGCACGCAGACAGGCATCAATCTATTGACAATACTTTTTTCTTACTTGTAATACGCCATACTGTATGTATTACGACATATAATACTACAAATAATACGGAGTTAATATATACAAGTAACACGCTTGCGTCGTACTCCGTTCGGTTATACGTCGTAATGCTAGAGGGGTGGGAACATTCAAGTTCACGACTAAGAACTGTGAGGAAATCCCTCAGCCATGTACGAGCGAGTACTTGTAGATGCGATAAATGACGACGACGGGTGGCTTGGCAACTTACATCTTGGCATCTTGGCAAGTTTACCATGATGGATCTGATAACTTTTTTTCGCCTCTTTATTTTATTTCCATTTTTAACTACCTCTTTTTCTTTTTTGGCCTCACTTTCTATTCCTTAGATTCAAGGCTGCAACTTGTCTCGGTTCCATGTAACCTAAATAGGAAATAGACCTTTCTAGTTGATCATGTAGGGTGCAGTGTACATGCAGCTTGCATGTAAGTTGTCGGATCATCCGTAGTTTGCCGGGCAATCCAACTTCAGCATTGCAGCATGCCAGTCAAGAATCGATGCTCTTTTCTTCGTCTATGAATCAATGGCTTGGACATCGGCTCGGAGTATGTATGTATGTCATTCTGTAGGCAATCGATTTGGGAAGATGAACTGCCATTATCGGACATTGATCTGCCAGACACACCTGAGAAGGAAGTGGCAAAGTGTAAGCTTGATCTTCGTGGTGGCAAAGAAGCGGCCGCCGTGTTCGATTCCCATGGGTTTGGAACTGCTACTGAAGACGCGCTGTGAGTTCGTCGTGCTCTTTAATTGTGTGTTATCAACCGTGTCTTGATCATTATAGGGGTCTGGTTGGCGCATGTTGGTGTTGTCTACTCCGGTCCAGGTTCTGTATATGACGAGGCCGCTGAGCAAGGTCGATTGCATGTATATGTCCCAGAGCCGTTGACTTGACATACATGTCCAGTTGAAGATGCACATTAGAGTGTCTCGTTTGTACAATTAACACTGCACATGTTCACGAGTATTACTTCAGCCTCTTCAACTCTTTGACTATGCTGTCCTCATTTCCATCAGCCTTCCAATCATAGCCCTATGATACAGTGGCTGAAGAAGATCTGGACGAGACGCGATGTCATAAACATAAACTTCTGGTGAATGTCTGCCTCTCGTGAATATCAGGAATGGGTGATGATAGCTTCCAATGTATCTTCATTCACACAACTCAGTTAACTTGAAGCCACCAAGTAATCATGCCATTGACGACTTTGCATGTACACGCGCGAGTGTTTCCCAGTCCTGATGATGTGTCTCAACGACCTCAAACATCTAACCCTACTTCCCAAACTTCAATTGAAACAAAGCTTTCGATATCAGATCGGACGGGTACAGACATTGATGCAACATCAATGGAAGTACTGCTGCAGGGTATCTGTAGATGCGCCAGAGGAAAAGAATACATACCCTATACCTGTCGTCGAGGAGGCCAGGCGAGCTTCGCTCCTTTGACCTAACCTCGCTTCAATGTTCTTGCCATCATCTCCGCTCGCATTGTGTCTCCTCTTTATTGCGGATTAGAAAGGCATCAATCATAAGATCATAGAAGAGGGGACGTCTTGGGGATACATGTTTTTCTCGTCTGCCCCGTTTGCGTTTTCTCTGGCATAAGGGGTCCTACTGCGTGGAATGTTATTTGAAAGCACCTGGCTGCCGTTCTGATACAGACTCTATTCAGACAGAGGTCAATGATGAATTTGTAGTGCAATAGCCGTTCAACTTACCCAGAGTCTGGTCAGGCACTTTGCCACCATAGGGTACATGAGGTTGAGATGACGAGTTCAGTCAATCCAGGTACATGTCCATGCTTGTCTCTTTGGCCGCTGAATCACCAATTGCGTGTACCTTTGATATTTTCCGACTTTAGTATATCCGACGGAAAGAGAAAAAACGTGTATATCCGGGAGTCCACCGGCACTTGGATACTAGACTTGGGCAGTGGCGAGTTCTTAACTCGATCTAGATGCAATAAGAGAGGCTTAGACTAGACATGGCAAAGACGACGATGCTCGTACTCTAAAAGTGATCAGGTCTACCTCGGCCAAGAGCCGTTTGTCTCTCGAATAATCCGCGCTTGTTTCTGTTTTACAAGAACATGTTGTGCACTCAGTGGATGTTCAATCCGATCGAGCGGTTCGTCCGCAGTCACATGTGCCCAATTGATTCAGCAGGGTCTCCCACATACATCAGCCCATTGACTATGATCGTGTGCACATCTTCCATTCCTGGACAGTCTTCGATTGAACCATTGATACACACTCGCAGTGCAGTAGGCCAACATTGAATGGGTTCAGTGGCACGTTGGTCGCGTCTGGTTACGTACATACAAGGAAAGCATGTGATTTTAGATTCGGAACACTACGAGTAGAATACGACCTCGGGAGTCGGGAGAAACAGTAGCGGAGTGCAAAGTACTAACTAGGTACAGGTATTTGCCATTGATGCGTTCTTGTCAAATCTAGATCTCGACCACAGTTACTTATCAATCTCATCAGAATCACTACAGACACACAAGGTTCAAGACTAGGAGTTTACATGCATATACGTATTGGATAGAAAAAGCAACCGAGTTTCAACACTTGCAGCTATGAACAAGGTAAGAAGCAGTTTGCAGAGGTAACATGGAAGATCCTTGCTGAAATGGTTGCCTAGCAATCGTCGACTGAAGCCGCGTACTTTTTACCAAATCTAGAACAGAACCCCGTCCCACATTTCCCTCTTTCTCTTCTCCTATGAGCCCATTTTCTTTTCCTCTATTTTCTTCCTGACGTTGAATTTTTTTTTTCTCCTTGGAATTTTTTCTTCGCCTCTTTGACTCCGTAACTCGCCCAGCTTCTACGAGCTATTGGTTCCTTGGACCCTCTTTTTATCCCATTTTTTACTTTTTTTTTTCTCCTTGTTTCTTTCTCCACATCTCTATTTCTATCTTCTTTAACCTTGTTCTTCTTTTTGATCCAGAATCATGTTCATCTCTACTCCGTATAGGTATATACTCCGTACAATAAACAATAACAAGACGTAGCAAGAAGTTTTCAATGATTGAACCTGAGGATACCCACTCACACACCACGAGACATGAAGGAATGACCGTGATTGATTGATATGATTTCCATACTCGTCCTGATAGGAGCAACATCCCTGCCCTCTCTCTGTCCTGCTGATGGTGAACCGCATATATACCCGGATACAGTTTAGTGATTACACCTTTTTACGTCTTGGCAACAAAAGATAGCGTCCGAGTGCCGTCGGTGGTGGCGCCATTTACCAACTCTCATACGCTTCTGCTTCTTCCTTGGTCCCCTCCAGAAACAAGGACCCACGGTATGAGTTTGATCCCAGCCAGTGAGGTTTCTCATGTTTGTGTGTTTTCTCTCCTGATCTGTTCTCTGTCCTAGAGTCCTTGTAATATCCGCTCTGTTTCCTGCCAATCCGATCAAGTCCTAGATCACAGTTTCAAAGATACAACAGCCAGAAATATGAACACGGGATAGAAGAAAAGAACGAGAAGAAGGAAGATAGAAAAAACTTGTTTCCCAATCATCGTATCCTACGGCCACCCCGAAAGAAAAAAAAAACTCGCTCTCCGGACAACTAAACAATCACCGTCTATTCCTGTCCGCGCCAGTTTGTAGTAGCTCTTGGCAGTTTAACTTTTTCGTGTTCTCTCAAGATTCTAGAATAGTAGTAGCTTGGTCTTCCCCCCTAGGCCACATATGCTGACCTTGGCTGAGCCCCCCTCCTCCTGTTCCTTCCCCAGCTACCTAGATGGAGGTTTTCTCTCCGAACGGATTTCTCCATTCTCGGATACCACAAGTATTGATTTATGATATATTGTGGGGAGTTTTCTTTTCTCATAGGAGCCAAGCCAACCAACACCAGTTCCATACTGTTGGGAACCTGTTGGTCATCCGCATCTGAGTATAATAAGATTCCCACAATCCCACACTCTTTCCATCCCCTCTCCTCTCTCTTCTTTCCATCCCAATATCTTCCCCTTCCATCTCGTCCCCCCCTTGACCCCCTTCCATCTCGTCCCCCCCTTGACTCAAACAAGATGGCCACCAAGATTGAGTCTCCTTCGGAGGAGTACGCCGCGGCGGCAGCCAGCAAGGAGGGCGCCACCGTCACCGACGTCGACGCAACCCACCAGCAGGGCTCCGACAGCGACGATGCCACCCTCCACGACGCCCAGGCCGGTGTCCAGGGCATCGAGGCCACCACCACCGTCTGGACAAAGGCCGCCCTCATCTTCGCCTACGTGTGGATCTGGATCGTCTACTTCGTCGACACCACCCAGCAGGGCGCCACGGGATCCCTGACCCCCTACGTCACCTCGGCCTTCATGGAGCACTCCCTCACCCCGACCGTCACCATCCTCAGCAGCATCATCGGTGGAGTGTCCAAGCTCACCATCGCCAAGATGCTCGACGTCATCGGCCGTCCCACCGGCTACATGCTCTGCGTCATTCTCACCACCCTCGGCCTCGTCCTCATGGCTTCGTGCAACTCGGTCGAGATGTACGCTGCTGCTCAGGTCTTCTACTGGGTCGGATACAATGGTCTCACCTTCTGTCTGAGCATCTTCATCGCCGACACTTCGTCTCTCAGGAACAGGGGTCTCATGTTTGCCTATGCCAACTCTCCTTACATCAGTATGTTTATAGCTCTTCCTTCCTTTGTTTGGCCCTTTTGTCTCTAACAACATCACCTCGTAGTCACAACTTGGCTGTCCGGCCCCATCAGCGAGGCCATCCTCAACGGCCCCGGATTCCGCTGGGGCTTCGGCATCTTCTCCATCGTCACCCCCATCGTCACCCTGCCCCTGTGGGTCCTCTTCTACCACTACGCGCGCGTCGCCGCCAAGCAGGGCCTGATCAAGAAGTCGACGAGCGGTCGCAACTGGTGGCAGTCGTTCGTGCACTACGCGCGCGAGTTCGACGCCATAGGTCTGCTCCTCATCTCCGGCGGGCTCTCCCTCTTCCTGCTGGCCTTCAACCTCGAGCCCAAGCAGGGTAAGGGGTGGGAGTCGGCCCTGGTGCTCTGCTTCATCATCATCGGCATCGCCCTCATCGTCGCCTTCGCCGTCTGGGAGAAGTGGTTCGCCCCCGTCACCTTCATCCCCTACAGGCTGCTCGTCGACCGCACCGTCCTGGGCTCCTGCGTCCTCGCCGCCTCCCTCTTCGTCAGCTTCTACATGTGGAACTCGTACTTCTCCTCCTTCCTGCAGGTCGTCAACGGCCTCAGCGTCACCGAGGCCTCGTACGTCACCCAGATCTACAACGTCGGCTCCTGCCTCTTCTCCATCCCCACCGGTCTGGTTATCCGCTACACCAACCGCTTCAAGCCTGTCGCTCTCTACTTTGGTATCCCCATCAGCATCCTCGGTGGCGGTCTCCTCATCCACTTCCGCCAGCCTGGCGTCGACATTGGTTACATTGTCATGTGCCAGATCTTCATCGCCTTTGGTGGTGGTGCTCTCGTCATTGCTCAGTATGTTTTTCCCCCCCTTTCCCTCTCTCTGCTCTCTATTGTCATCATCAAATCTAACAATAAAAAAACAGACAAGTCTCCATCATGGCCGCAACAGGCCACCAGTACATTGCCGTCGTCCTGGCCATCGAGAGCATGTGCTCCAGCATCGGTGGCGCCATCGGCTCCACTGTCTCCTCGGCCATCTGGCAGGCCAAGTTCCCCGCCGCCCTGGCCAAGAACCTCCCCGAGTCGGCCCAGGCCAACCTGACCACCATCTACGGCGACCTGACCACCCAGCTGTCCTACGCCCCCGGAAGCGAGACCCGCATCGCCATCCAGGACTCGTACGGAGAGGCCGTTCGCTACATGTACATTGCCGCCACGTGCATGAAGATTGTCTCCATCATTGCCGTCCTCTTCTGGCGCAACATTTCCCTCAAGGACAAGAAGCAGGTCAAGGGTGTTGTTTTCTAAGCATCTGTTTTCTAGACATTTGTTTTCCAGGCAATCCGTTTTTCAAGGCAATTGTTTTTCTACTAGAGTGGCATTTTGAACCGGCGAGAAGCAAAGACTACAACAACACACAAAAATGGTGGCTCAATCTATTATGAGCAGTAATATGCATATACGGGTTTTCGGGGGTTTTCTTTTCTTTCTGTCATTGATACCTTTTGGAGCTTTTTAGGGTTTCTCATTTTGGTGTTACAACTTGCTGGGCAAGGTTGGGTTTGCATTTTGGACATGGATTCTAATACAATCAAATATCATTAATCTCATGGTTATTTACCCTTGTGATCACATAAGTGACATGACATCTTATGATGATACAATTGAAATGGCACCCCTGCCCTTCTAATAACTGACGAATATCCGAGTGACGGTCAAAAAATGTATTGTCTAGCAGTACTTTAGATCTGGTATCCAGTACCAGGGTTGCCCATGGCAAGGGAAAAGAAGTGTGATGACGACATAAAGTCTCCAGTTCATATACGGAGTACATGTAGACATAAGAGAACAAACAAGAAAGCAGAATACCTAGCCAGAAAACGCCAATACCAAAAGATATGTTTGAGAAGCAAATCAGGCAACACGATCCTGTATATGCGTGTGTGTTTTTTGTTTTTATTTTTTATACGTTCAGGCCTTCTGTCCGCCGAGACCGATCCAGTTCCAGCAGACTGTGTTGATGTTAGTTGATGTACCATACTTGAAAGAGTCAAGGGTTGAAAAAGGGAACAAATATGAAAGGAGAAAGGATGCAGAACGCCAAGGAATATAGCGAAAGGATATAGGAACCATTGAAGGCAGGGAAATAAACTCACTGTCAAAGCCGAGGTCATCCCGGAAATACGAGTGCATGACGTCCTCACCCGAGACAGTTCCGACATCGGGACCGTACGCAACAGCCTTCTTGCCGACAGCCAGACCAATCATGGGAGGCACCTCCTGCAGCTCGCGGAACTCAGGCTTGTACCCGGGGATCTGCTGGGCGAGGACGCTCTGATGGATGTTGACGGCCATGTAGTGGCCGTGGTGCATGGCGCCACCGCAGCGCTTGATGCCGGACCAGCGGACGGCGTCGCCACCGAAGAAGTGGGAGGCGGCGTTGGGCACGCTGTCGGCGGGGAGGCTCAGGGACGGCAGGATCTTGACGTAGCCCTCCTCGTCGAGGATCTGGGCGGGGAGGTGGCTGGTGGCGGGGACGCTGTTGGACATGGCCATGATGACCTGGCTGGCGGGCATCTTGTGGCCGTTTGTGAACTCGAGGTCGTAGCGGTCGTCGTCGACCTTGTTCTTGGACGCGAGGCGGTGGCCCGTGAGGACAGACACGCCTCCCTCGCGGAGGAGCTCGGCCGCCGTGTCCTTGCACTCGTCTGACAGACCCTCGGACGAGAGGAGCTTGTCGCGCGAGTGCACGAGCGTCACGTCGACGTCGGGCTTCAGGAGCTTCAGCTCGGCTGCCATCTCGATGCCCACGGCGCCTCCGCCGACGACGACGACGCCGTGCTGCGCGCGGGCGACAGCGTCAATGTGTCCGTTTGCCTCTGTCAGGTACGCCTTCTTGGTGGTCGACTGGGGCACCACGGGCCACACGCGACGCAGACCAGTCACTGACACGAGGTAGTCGTAGGCGTGGGTGGTTGTCTGGCCCGTGGCGTTCTCAGCCACCGACGCCGTCTTGGTCGACGGGTCGACGTTGGTCACGCTGCCGTGAAGGACAGTCACTGTGCTGCCCTCGGGGAGGTGGGCCGGCTGCAGAGACGGGATGTCGGCGTACCGCACCCAGGCTTTGTCGGCGTACTTGGCATCTGCGAGGGCGAGGGGGGAACCGATGACGTGGACTTTTGGTTTATCAATCAGCAATCAGTTTTATATTATAAGACAAAAAAAAAAAAAAAAGAACTCACAGAATCCATCACGCTCATCGGCAATGGTAATGTCCACATTGACCTTGGGAACCTCATCGTGGTGAACGTACTCCTCTCCACGCGACATGCGCGGTGACTGCCCCCTGCACAGGTCAAGAAGGTTCATGGTGGTGGATAGACCTGCGTAGCATCCTCCCGCGATGAAGACGCGGATACGCGGGATGTTTTCAGGTATGGAGCCCATTTTGGTGGATGTGTGATGTGAATGACGTTGTTGACCCAAAGAGGAGGAGGAAGAAGCAGAAGAAGAATGAGAGTATAGAGGGAAAGAAGAGTAAAAGCGTCGTGAAGAAGGAGAAGAAGACGAAGAAGAAGAAGAAAAAGGAGAAAAGTTCCTCTTGAGAAAATGACGATTGTTAGTGGGGGAGAAGGAAGGAGAGGAAGAAAGGGAAAGGAAGAAGAAGAAGAAGGAGGGGAGAATGAGGGGCCACATGGCCGATTTGCGGGGAGCAAGAGCAGCAGTTGGAGTATTGGGAACTGTGGTCGTAGCTGTAGCAGCAGTAGTGGTGGTAGTAGCAGTAACACGACAGCCTCCAGCGGCGGAAGAAGTGAGATCCACTGGACCGAAGAGGGTGTGACCATTTAACGCGTTGGTTCTCGGGAAACGGATTCTTGGAGGCATTTTGGTATAATTTTTTTTCGGGTATTTTTTTTGGTCACTTTGCTCTTCTTCTTCTCCGTTCTCTTTTACTGGTGATGCAATACAAATATTTAATCAAGAGAGAAAACGCAGAGAGAGAGAGAGAGAAATATCCAATACATTCTACGACCGAAACAAGGAGACATCATTTTTTGTGGGAGGCTCCGAACCCGCCGGGTCGGAGAGGAGTGAAGGGGGGGTGTGTAAGGTACATTCAAAAAATTATCAGATCCGAATCCAAGCCCCGTCTTACAAATCTCTCTCGGAGGGAGAGCTACAAAACCGAAAGTCTAAGTGACCTACTTTACGGAGTACAGCCCACCACGTCGTAATTATTATGTTATATTTTCACAAGTTCTTGAGGGAGTTCAATTCAATAGTGAGCAATTCTGCTGCTATTATTACAGAGCTGCATACTATTGCTACTGCCAGAAACCCAGGTTGAGCCATTTACGGGGTCCTCAGAATCACCGACAGTCGGGGTATACCGTGTGTGTGTGGACATTTCGTGGATCTGATAAAAAAAATTAATTTGCACTAAATAAAATGTACAATAAAATGAAATAAAACAGATAAATTCAGCACTACCAGTAGTAGCGGATCAAGTACCTCCGTACTCGTACCACCAACAATCAGGCACCGCCGAAATTATCTGATCCGGCCCGGTACCCCACTTATACCACACACTCCTTCTCTTGGCACGCCTAAACACGCGCCAAGTCCGTCATCGGCATGTTCTTTACTACTACGAGTACTGCTACGAGTACTACTAGCAACTATTATCCCACTGGTCTGGGCTGGCTGGACCTACTGCTGCTCGGTATCATCATAGCACCGAAAATAAAAACGAAACCCCTTCTTATTCCATGAGCATGACGTACGAGCAATCCCCATGTAATACAATGCTACTACTACTACTCGTACTAGTCTACGGAGGAGTACTCTGCCACAATACTATCGTACTAGTTCAAGAACTCGTATGAGAAAACGATGCAGTACGAGTACATACTAGTAGTTGTACGTAAAATATCCCACTACGTAAGAACAAAAGCACGTACGTACATGCAAAAGTACAAATCGGTACATGAGGGGCAGAATCCGGGTGTGTCTATATCCACCCAACATTCGTACCCATACATTTCACTCGTACCTGTACGAGCACCCGTGCCCGTACCCCTACTCCGTACAATGCACCACAATGGCTCGACCGGCGTTGGTCTCCCCCACCGGGAATTGGGGGGGGGAGGGAGGGGACCCAGAAGGCCAGGCCAGGATAGTAGTACAAGTCGCGACATACTGGTACTTTTCTTCGTCTTCCTTCTCTTTCTCTCTCTCTCTCTCTCTGTGCCAATACGTAAGGGACGCGTTAACGACTAATACTACTACTCGCACTTACTAGAACCGGAACAAAGACGTCGTCGGGTGGGATACTCCGTTGGAAGCAGACCAGATCAGACCGAGAAAAGAAGACATACATCCGAGGAGAACCATAGAAGAAGTAAAAAAAAAAAAAAAGAGGGACTTCAAGCACGCACATTCATGAGAAATAGTTTCATGCATTGGCCTTTTTTTCCAACTACCTAATACCACTACAATAACTACTACCCTTGTACTCGTACCCGTACCCGAGTCCGTTTGTCTCTTCTCCCCACTTTCGTTTTTTCCCATTCCCTTCTCCCTCCCCTGTTGTTTCTGGGGCAAGAAAGTTGAAAAGAAGGACAGGAAAAAAAAAAAAGGGACGTCAGTTTAGATTGATCATCTCGAACCATACATTCTTTTCTTCCCCTTCCCTTCCCTTCCCTTCTCTTCATCCCATTCCTCTAGAAGAATCTTCTCTCTGTCTCCTCTTTCTCAACTTCCCCATTGAGACATGAGGTGAGAGAATATCTTCTTCTTTCCTTTGATCAAGCTTTCTTTCCTTTTTCAAGTCGACAAGAAAAGGGAGACAGAAAAAAGATTGACCGGAGAGGGACACCATGGCTGCCGACACACCTGCCGCCGCGTCGGCCAACGACGATGTCGTGTCGACAACGTCGCAGCAGCAGCCCCAGAGTGACCAGCAGCAAGAGGAAAAGGCTGTTGACTCTAGTGCAACAACCTCAAAGCCCAAGTTCTCTCAGACCCTCCTCAACTTCTTCCAGCTTCTCGTCTGTGCCGACCCGACATGGATAGACTACACGCTCCTCGTCGTCGGCACCATCTCCGGAGCCGCGTCCGGTGTACCCTTCCCCCTCATGGGTATCATCTTCGGTCAGCTCCTCGACAACATCAACTCTGCTAGCTGCGAGGCCCAGTCCAGCTCCTCGGGGAGCGCCCAGGATGCCCAGGCCTCCATCAACTCGCGCGTTCTCATCATCGTCTACCTCGGCATCGCCGTCTTCGTCCTCATCTACATCTACGTCACCTCCTGGGGCATCTTCAGTCGTCGCATCGAGAAGCGCCTGCGCGACCGCTACTTCCAGATGCTCCTGCGCCAGGATGCCTCCTTCTTCGACACCAGGCAGGCCGGTGAGCTGTCCTCCCGCCTCAACGCAGACATCCAGGCCGTCCAGTCTGGCACCTCCGAGAAGGTCGGCATGGTCCTCGCCTGCATCTCCTTCTTCGTCACCGCCTACATCGTCTCCTTCATCAGTGACTGGAAGCTCGCCTGCATGCTCATCTCTCTCGTCCCCGCCTTCCTCATCCTTGCCGCCGCCGGTAGTGCCTACACACAGAGGTTCACCGTCTCCATGTCCGACGCCCTGGCTTCTGCCTCCTCCGTCGCCCAGGAGACCCTCTCCAACATCTCCGTCGTCCAGGCCTTCAGCGCTGGCCCCCGTCTCGAGGCCAAGTTTGCCTCCCGCATGCACGAGGCCCAGGTCCAGGGCATCAAGAAGGCAGTTGCCGCCGCCGTCCAGGCCGGCGGCCTCTACTTCATCGCCTTTTCTGCCAACGCCCTATCCTACTGGCAAGGTAGCAGGCAGATTGCCGCCGCCTACAACAGCGATAACGGTACCACTGTCGGAAAGGTGTACACCGTCATCTTCCTCCTCGTCGATGGTAAGTCTCAATCCTCCTCCTGGCTCACAGAAAGCGCACTTTGAGAAATGTTGCTGACATGCCGTTCACAGCCTGCGTTGTCCTCGGTTCCGTCGCCCCCGTTCTTCCCATCCTTGGCAGCGCTGCCGCTTCCTACCAGAAGCTGCGCGAGGACATGGAAGCCCCCGTCGCCATCGACTCGTCCTCGCCCGCCGGTACCAAGCTCGACGCCCCCATCCAAGGTGCCGTCTCCTTCAAGAACGTCACCTTTGCCTACCGCTCGCGCCCTGACCGTCCCGTTCTGAACGACGTCTCCTTCGAATGCCCTGCTGGGAAGTACACGGCCCTCGTCGGTCTGTCGGGTAGCGGCAAGTCCACCGTCGCTGGTCTAACCGCCAGACTCTACGATCCGGCTGGAGGCTCCATCACCCTAGACGGCCATGAGCTCAACACCCTCAACATCAGGAACCTGAGGAGCCACATGAGTCTTGTCCAGCAGGAGCCCTCGCTTCTCGACCGTTCTATCATCGAGAACATTGCCCTCGGTCTTGTCAACTCCCCCCAGGAAAACCACCAGCGATTCCAACCCATCCTTCTTGGCGCCACCCTGTCTGAGGTTGCTGCCAAGGTCAGGGACGGTGAGACCCTCGCCTCTTGTGCCGAGTCTTTCGGCCAGGACGTCGTCGATCTCGTCGAGAACGTGCGCTATGCTGCTGGTCTCGCTGATGCTGCCGGCTTCATTGAGAAGCTCGAGTTTGGATACGGCACCCTTGTCGGTACCGGTGGAAAGCTCGTCAGCGGTGGACAGAGGCAGAGGATTGCCCTCGCCCGCGCCATCATCCGCGACCCCCAGATTCTCATCCTTGACGAGGCCACCGCTTCGCTCGACTCCGTCAGTGAGCGACGTATCCAGGCCGCCGTCGAGTCCATCGCCAAGAACCGTACCCTCATCTCCATTGCCCACCGTCTGTCCACCATCAAGAACGCCGATAATATCATCGTCATGAATCAGGGCAAGGTCATCGAGCAGGGCTCGCATCTCGAGCTCATGGCCCTGAATGGCTCCTATGCCGGCATGGTCAGGCTCCAGGACATCGCCCAGCAGGACAAGGAAGACATTCCGTCTCAGACGAGCACCACCAAGGGAGACGTCGAAGCCTCTGCTTCCGAGAAGGGCTCCATCAAGGACGATAAGGCCGCCGCCACCGCGGGTGCCGCTGAAGCTGACGCTGAAAAGCCCGGTGCCGACGGCGAGGCCGCCGCTTCTGAGGTCGGCGTTGACGTTGAGGAGGAGCTTGATTCACACATGACCGCGTGGACTGTTGTTAGCCGCTTTGGTCGAATGGTCCGCCCCAACATCTTGGCCCTCCTCATTGCCATGTTCGCTGCTGTTATTGTCGGTGGTAACTATACCGCCTCTGGTCTTATCTTCGGTCACACTATTGGTGGTTTCAGCCCTTGCAACAGCATCCAACAAGTCCTCAACACCGGTCTGCTCTTTGGTGGTATGTACTTCATGCTGGCTGTTGTCGAGCTCTTTGCCTATACCTTTAGCTGGTCTGGTTTCGGATATGTTACCGAAAAGCTCCTGTACAAGATCCGTGTTCTCTCTTTCCGTTCTCTGTACCAGCAGGACCTCCACTGGCACCAGACGGGTGGCCGCACGGCTACGTCTCTTCTTTCTGTCATCACTGCCGACGCGGCCGCTGTTGGCAGCTTCAGTGGCTCCATCGTTGGCACCATCTTCTCCATCTCCGTCAACCTCGTTGTGGCCATCGTCTTGAGTCACATCCTGTCATGGAAGATTGCCATCGTCTGCCTGGTCACGGTCCCGATTCTGCTAGGATCCGGTGCCATGCAGCTTCATGAGCTGGCCAAGTTTGAAAAGAAGCACGCCGGCGCCTTCTCCAAGGCCGTTGGCATCACGGTGGAAACTGTTAACTCGTTCAAGACCATCTCCTCCCTCTCGTTAGAGCAGGAAGTCTTTGGCTGCTACAAGCGCACCCTGGCTGCCCCCCGCAAGGAGATGATCCTGGCCACCTTGTACACCGATCTTTGGCTTGCTATTGCCCACGCTGCGGGGCCCCTGATCTACGCCTTTGCGTACTGGTGGGGTTCTAGCAGAATCACTAAGGGAGAGGCCACGGAAACAGACTTCTTCGTTATCTTGGTGTCTATGCTTGTCAGTGCTCAGCTCTGGGGTCAGGTCTTCACCCTCGCTCCCGAGGTCTCCAGGGCCAGGTCGGCAGCCTCTCGTATTCTCAGCCTCCTCGACAAGGGCTCCGTGGAGAACCTGTCGGTCAAGGAAAGCCAGCTGCTCCCCGGTGCGTACGGCGAGAAGGACCCCGAGGCCGAGGCCGATGCCTCGTCAAGGGCTGTTTTCCGCGGCGACAGCCGTGGCTCTACCATCACATTCAAGAATGTGACCTTTGCGTACCCTGCTCGCCCCCACATTCCCATCCTGCGTGATCTGTCCTTCACTATTCAGAGCGGACAGTTTTGCGGATTGGTGGGACCCTCTGGTGCTGGAAAGTCGACTGTCATGGCCATGGTGCAGAGGATGTACACACCCACTAGTGGTACTGTGGAGATTGATGGTGTCGACATTTGCGCCAGGGAAGACTCCAGCTTCCGTGACGATATTGCTCTGGTGCCGCAGGACAGCTCTCTGTTTGAGGGTACCATCAAATTCAACGTCGGGCTCGGTGCCAGGAAGGGCTGCGACGCTTCTCAAGAGGACATCGAGGCCGCGTGCAAGCTTGCCAACATCCACGACACAATTATGGCCCTTCCTGACAAATACGACACGGAGTGTGGTCCCAACGGATCGCGCCTGTCCGGAGGTCAGCGCCAGAGGCTCGCCATTGCTCGTGCCCTGGTACGGAAGCCCCGCCTGCTGCTTCTGGATGAGAGCACCAGTGCGCTGGATGCTGAGAGCGAGAAGGCTCTCCAGGAAGGCCTCGAGAGGGCGGCACAGGGCATTACGGTCATGGCCATCACCCACAGGCTGCACACTGTGCGCAAGGCCGACGTCATCTTTGTCGTCGAGGGTGGTCAGGTGGTTGAGAAGGGTCGCCACGAAGAGCTGGTGGAGACGAGTGAGCTGTACAGGGTGAATGCCCTGCAGCAGATGCTCGACAACTAAACAATATTCCCCGTCGTTATTGCTTGAATATTAAAAAAGAGTAGTATTTCACATGTAAAAAGCATCATTCATAGAGCATAGAAGACCGGAGCTGGATCCGGCAATAATAATAGGAACCATGATGATTCTGATGATTGGTGTAAAGTTGTGATGCAGTGAATGGGTGATGATACCTTCAGTGCTGGTGAGACTTAAGAAGGCGACTAAAGCAAGGAAGGTGCGCCACCGATTGCCTGCATTGCTCTTTCCGTTGCATGAATTATGCATAACAAGGAAGGAGCAGTAGCGTTAGTCAAGAATAAAAGAGACACTGAGACAGACACCAAAACAGTGTTCGCAGTATTACTACCGGTACTACTAATATTCCAAGTTCTTACCAACTGATCGGCTATTATTGTATTACTTGGCTCAGGCACCACCAAGACCTACATCTCTGTGAAGCTGTAGTGGTGTACGAGTACGAGCAGACAGTGGTTTAGGCCCCTGCTCAGGGTCACATGGCCTGACGTGATAGGATGGGCTTGACAGCGTTCCAGCGTGGGGCAAATCAGCGGTCGCGTCCAGTAACGTGCGACTCTTACTATTAGTGGTAGGGCATCACTGCGGTGTGCTGTGGTCACTCTGCTGCGACGCAATAGCCCTTCCGCTTCGATTTCAATCCTTTGTTCCCAACACCAGGCTGCAACACCAGGCTGAAACAGGACCTTAAGACCTCTGGTGCCTCGACTTCGATCTCTTCGTGAAAACACAGCATATCGCTAGCAATACCGGCCAGTGTTACTGAGCATCCGAACCAAAAACAACACACCCTTCCTACCATATCTCCGACCATTACGTCTCCGGCTGGCCTCGGGAATCCCTCCTCCGTTTCGCACCCAGGCCAAGCAACCAGCATTGGCCATCATCGTCGCAGCAGCCTGGCTAGCAGTGACGAACGAGGAGGGAGTGTGCCTGTACCTGTACCTGACACAGACCCTCTTCTGTCGCTAGGTAGTGACGCCGCGTACGAGCTCGGTGATTATCGCGACATCCAGAAACGCAACGACGCCGCGGAAGCCCGGGAACGCAGAGACAACGAGCGAGCCAAGAAGCGCCAGTGGCTAGAGGAACAGGACGAGATGAAGTTCTCACACAGCATCCAGTTCAATGCCGTTCCGGACTGGAGTAGCCACTACCTGGCTTACAGTAACCTTAAGAAGCTGTAAGACCACTTGCCCCGGACCAGCGCAATAGCCACATGCTAGATTGGATCCCAATCGTTGCTGACATTCAATTACGTGCCTACCAGTATCTACCAGCTCGAAAAGTCGGCCCACCAGAGCCGTGGCGGCGATGGCGAATCACGGCCCCTCATATCCACCGAAGCACCCGAGGAGGTCTTCACCAGAGCTCTCGATGTCGAACTCGAAAAGATAAGCTCTTTCTACGTCGCCAAGGAAGGGGAGCTTCTCGATGAGGTCAACCAGTTATTGTCCGACATTGAGGAGCATAGGGGACCAGCCGACTCCACCTATGGACTGCGCCGAATGTCCTCCGAGGGCCAGTACTCGGCCCATCTTCACGACCGTCCAGGGAGCACCGACGGCAATGGATCGGACGACGACCTGGAGGACGCCAGTGGCAGCGATGACGAGACCACGGGCCTCACCCGGAAACGCAAGGGCAGCGCGTCTAGGAGAAAGAACGTTTCCGACAGCACCCATCTACAGCAATCTCATCCTGACATGGCTGCTTCCTCGGAATTTGGCCGGTCGGTGCGCAGGCACAGCACTGCTGCCGATGAGTTGGGAGGGGATTCCATCTTCTCCGGGCTATACTCGTCGGGAATCTTACTTAAGAGGCGCATCATTAGTCTCTACGTCCAACTCTGCGAGCTTAAGTCCTACATCCAACTCAACAAGACTGGTTTCAGGAAAGTTCTCAAGAAGTTTGACAAGATCATGGACAAGCGACTCTTGAACGAGTACATGCCCATGAACGTCGACACAGCCTACCCCTTTACCAAGGATGCGGTACGCGTCGTCCAAGAAAACATTGAGAACATGGAAAGTTCCTATACCGACGTAGTGACGTCCGGAGATCGGGATCTGGCCAAGAAGGACCTGCGCTCCCACCTTCGCGAGCATGTTGTGTGGGAACGAAACACGGTCTGGCGCGACCTTATTGGCATCGAGCGCAGAGCCGAGGCTGCTAGACTTGGCCAGTCCCTCCTAGGGCCGGATGCCAGATCTGTCCCCAAGAGGCTACAGGGCGACGAAGTCGAAGATACGAACGTTGCGAGCATCAATACGCCCCTGGGACGTCTTTCCGTCCCATCTTTCCTCGTCAGCTCCTCCATGTTTACTCTCCTCATCTCTGTCGGCGCCTTCTTTGCCCTCCTATTTCTTCCCATCATGGAGAAGCCTGAGCAGCAAAACTGTCTGGCCCTTCTCGTCTTTGTCAGCTTGCTTTGGGCAACAGAGGTAAGCCAGGTCTCCGTACATGAACGAAAATGGATGGTCCATTGACACTAACTTTATAAAAAGACGATTCCCCTCTTTGTTACTTCGCTCCTAATCCCGTTCCTCTCTGTTCTCCTCAACGTCGTTCGAGAGGAGGACCCCACCAAGCCGCAGAAACGCCTCAACTCCAAAGATGCCACTTCGGCCATCTTTTCCGCCATGTGGACCCCAGTCATCATGCTCCTGCTTGGTGGCTTCACACTGGCAGCCGCCTTGTCCAAGTGTAATATCGACAAACGTTTGGCTACGCTCGTCCTCAGCAAGGCAGGCACTCAACCCAAGACTGTCTTGGTAGCTAACATGTTTGTTGCTGCATTTGCGTCAATGCTGATCAGTAACGTTGCGGCTCCGGTCCTGTGCTACTCCATTATCGAGGTATGTAAAGGAGGGCTAGAAAAATTCAAACCGTCGACTGCGTCTCTAACAGTACTACTTAGCCTATGCTCCGGACCCTTCCGTCCGATTCCAACATGTCCAAGGCCGTCATCATTGGCATCGCATTGGCATCCAACGTCGGTGGCATGCTGTCTCCCATTGCGTCGCCCCAGAATGTAGTGGCCATGGGCATCATGCAACCCGCGCCTACCTGGCTGCAGTGGTTCTTCATTGTCATCCCCGTTGGCTTTGTCTCCATCATTATCATCTGGCTGCTGCTTCTGGTGACCTTCCACCCCGGCCGCGGGACGACCATTGCGCCGGTCCGCCCGATCAGGGAGAGCTTCACCGGTATCCAGTGGTTTGTCACGATTGTGACACTGTCCACAATTGCCCTGTGGTGCGCGAGCCACCAGTTGGAGAATATCTTCGGAGACATGGGTGTTATTGCCATCATCCCCATTGTGCTCTTCTTCGGTATCGGCATCTTGACCAAGGAAGACTTTAACAACTTCCCGTGGACCATCATCATCCTGGCGGCCGGTGGCCTGTCACTCGGAAAGGCAGTGCGATCATCGGGCCTCCTCCACACTCTTGCGGAACTCGTGACGCGCCAGGTCGAGGGCATGAGTCTCTACGGTGTTCTTGTGGTGTTCTCGGTCCTGATTCTGGTCATTGCCACCTTTATCAGCCACACTGTCGCCGCTCTCATCTTCCTACCGCTCGTCTACGATGTCGGTGTAGCTATGGACCAGCCGCACCCCAACCTCCTGGTCATGGGCGGTGTGCTCATGTGCAGCGCAGCCATGGGTCTGCCTACCAGCGGTTTCCCCAACATGAGTAAGTCAAGCCCTGCTACTACTAATAAGCATTGGAGAAGAAAAAATACTAATACGGCTCAATACAGCTGCCATCATGAAGGAAGATGCCGCCGGAGTGAGATATCTCCAGGTCAAGCACTTTATCAGCAGGGGAGTGCCCAGCAGTTTCCTTACCCTGCTGGTCGTCGTGACTCTTGGATACGGAATCATGCAGGTTGCCGGAATAGATTAATGTGTAGTTGGAGCTCACGGAGATTGTTTGTTTACAGGGACCATACATATTGGCAGTACTAGCTGTAGTCGAGTGTGGACTTTTTGTATCCTCGATTTTTTATGTCGAGGTATGAATGGTTTCTGGTGATAGAGCTTGGATAGAGCTTTACATAGAGAAGTATTTGCTGAGGAGAGCATTGGTAGATTTTAGAGGATTGTGCTACCGTAGGATAGCTGTATTTTGGAGATGTCTGTTTATTATAACATCAGCTTGGATTCGGTGCATACAAGTACAAAAAGAGTGAGCGAGTTTTTTTATTTCCTTCTATTTCTATCTCATTTTTCCATGCGATTTGACCATCTTTCATAAAGCAACTCTAGGTTGTGTTGTGATCCAACCTAAGGAACACACCGTGCGTGTAATGCATGACACTGTACATTGGACCGCCGACAGCTTGGGCCCAACGTCAACTGACGTCGCAGATCCCAGGAAACATGACGGACGTCCCGCCACCCAAAACACCAAAACCACAGCACGAACAATTGAGCGCACCCTTTTTTGCGCCGACACAACTTTCGGAAGGGACAACGCACTTATTCCCTACCACGGACTCAATTTAGCTTGACATAGCTTCCGACCCCTCATCAGCTGTCGAGCTGGCTAGTTGCCATGCTCTCCGCCTTCACGGCTCGACCGATAATCGAGCTCCGGGACCGGGACAAGTCCAAGATCGAGACTATTGTCGCATATGGTACGTTCAACCCCATCCTCTCGGCCCAGAACGCAGCAGGGCTCTACCAAGCTAACATGATCTTACACAGGTGACCGTGTCCTCGTTGGCCTCAACAGCGGCGCGCTCCGCATCTACCGACTCAACCAGCCGACAGCTCCAGAGAATGGCATCACAACAACAAACCCCGACGGCAATAACGGGGAGCAGCAGGCGACACCGACATCACATCCCGCGGCCAGCAGCAACAAGCCGACAGACCTCCTGCGCGAGGTAGAACGGTTCTCGACACGATCGATAGACCAGCTAGCCATCATCAAGGAGGCCAACACCATCGTCTCGCTGTCCAACTATCACGTCTCGCTGCACGACCTGCAGTCGTACGAGCCCATCGAGACGCTTTCGCGGACAAAGAATGCCTCGTGCTTCGCCGTCACGTCCAACATCGTTAAGGATGCCGACACCGGCATCCCCGAGATCATCAGCCGGCTTGCCGTGGCGGTCAAGAGGCGGCTCCTGCTGTGGAGCTGGCACGAGAGCGAGCTCAACGACGAAGACGTGGCCGAGATAAGCCTGCCCGAGACGATACGGTCGGCGACGTGGGCGAGCGCGACGAAAATACTGTGCGGCATGAATGGGGGTTACGTCATGGTAGATGTGGTCACGCACGCCATGGAGGACATCGTGAGCCCCGGCTCTGTGGCTGCTGCAGGAGGTGCCCAGGGAAGCCGGTTCGGCGCCTTTAGCGGTGCTGGTATGGGATACATGGGTCTCGGAGGGTACATGCCCAGGCCGCTGGCGGCCAAATTGAAGGACGGAGAGATGCTCCTGGCCAAAGACATCAACACGCTCTTCGTCGACGATGAGGGAAAGGCCCTCGACCGCAAGCAGATCCCCTGGCAGTCCGCCCCGGAATCCATCGGCTACTCGTATCCTTACATCCTAGCGCTGCTAGCGCCCTCCAAGGGCTCGCTCGAGGTCCGCAACCCCAGCTCCCTGTCTCTCCTTCAGAACATCTCCCTGCCCGGAGCGTCGCAGATCCATTTCCCTCCTCCGACCGTCAGCCTGGCCCACGCCGGCAAGGGCTTCCACATCTCCAGCGACAGGTGCGTCTGGAAGATGGGCGCCACCGACTACGACTCCCAGATCGACGAGCTGGTGGGCAGCGGGCACTACGACGAAGCCATTAGCATCCTGGGAATGCTCGAGGACGCCCTACTGCGCAACAAATCCGAGACGCTACGTGAGGTCAAGATGCGTAAAGCCGAAGTTCTCTTTTCCAAGAAGGATTTCAGGCGATCCATGGATCTTTTCAACGAGGATGATGTGCATGCTCCACCCGAGAGGGTGTTGAAGCCTTTCCCGCGACGCATAGCTGGAGGCCTATCAGAGTGGCCGGAGGAGGAGCCCGAAAGGGAAGAGGAGGGCGAAGATGAAGGGAGCGGCGAAGAGGGCATTAAAGCGGAAGGGGCAGAGGCTCAGGAGGAGACCAAGGAAGAAACCAAGGCAGATGCTACGGAGAAGAACACCAACGGTACCAGCTCCGGCACCAGGTCTAACAGCCCTGAGACACCTCCTGCGGGACCCTCGTCACCAGGACCCGGCGGTGCCCTGGCAAAATTCTTCGGTGGTAAGAAGACGTTGTCGGACACGCAATCGATCGCGTCGTCCAAGAGGAATAGCCTGGAGCACGACGAAGCCGAGCGCGCTAAGGCGGAAGAGGCCGCCGCAGGACCCAAGCCGCTGGAGGGCAAGGACCTGACCAACGCTGTCATTGAGCTCATCAGCTACCTCGCCGGTACGCGTGCTCGTCTCCAGCGTGTCATTGACCCGGTGACGGGCAAGCTGAAGCGCAGCAGCAGCTTCGACCAGAAGAAGGCCAACGGGACGGGACTATCCCACGACGACGAGGATGCCGAGAGACTACTCCGGCTCACGCCAACCGATTTGGAAAAGCAGCAGGAGCAGGAGCTAGTGTCTACGTTCCGACTGGTGGACACGACGCTATTCCGGGCATACATGCTGTCTCGTCCCACGCTGGCCGGCCCGCTCTTCCGCATCCCCAACTTCTGCGACCCTGATGTGGTCAATGAGCTGCTCCTAGAGAAGAAGAGCTTCACGGAGCTAGTCGACTTCTTCTACGGAAAGAAGCTGCATAAGGAGGCCCTGGAGCTTCTGCGCCGCTTCGGCACGTCGACGCACCCCGACCCGGCGGCGCCCGCACTTCACGGACCCGATCGGGCGATCCAGTATCTGCAGGGCCTGCCACCCTCGGAAATCGACCTGACGCTCGAGCACGCTGCTTGGACGCTGAAGGCGAATCCGGACTATGCTATGGATATCTTCATCGGGGACACGGAGAACGCGGAGAGCTTGCCGCGGGACAAGGTGGCGGCCTTCCTAAGGAAGCAGGACACTAGCCTCGAGATGACGTACCTCGCGCATATCATCGATGAGCTTGGCGATCTGACGCCCGAGTTCCACAATCGGCTCGTCGAACTGTCGGTTGAGAGGATACGCGGAATGGACAGGGACGGCGATGAGGACAAGTGGGACGCCGAAATGGATAAATTCTTGGCGTTTCTGCGACAGTCTCGCCAGTATAGTCTCAGCAAGGCCTTTGGACTTATCCCGAGAGATGGTAAGCACAATATTCACAGGGGACACTCAGTAGTGATGGAGGCTAACACACAACAACAGACGCCAGCTTTTATGAGGCCCAAGCCATTGTGCTCAGTAACATGGGACAGCACAAGCAGGCACTTGAGATTTATGTCTTCAAGATGAAGGACTACTCCAAGGCGGAAGAGTATGTGTTTATTTTCTTTTTTTCTACACCAGAGGCAATGAAACGAAAGGCAAGCTAACCGAAATACGTGCAGATACTGCAACCGCGTCAGTCTCAACGAAGAAGAGACATCGAAGACGGAGAGTGGGTCAAGCAAAGATAACGACGGAGGAGCCGGCGAAACACCAACAATCTACCATACCCTCCTATCGCTGTACCTGCAGCCTCCGCGGCCGCACGAGAAGGAGCCCAACCTCGGCCCAGCGCTAGACCTCCTGTCGCGGCACGGCTCCCGTCTGCCCGAGAACTCGACCCTGGGCCTCATCCCAGATGATCTCCCGGTGGGAGCTCTGGAGTCGTACTTCCGCGGCCGCATCCGGTCCGTCAACAGCCTCGTCAACGAGTCGCGCATCGCGGCGGCCATGCGCAAGTCGGAGAGCATATCCGTGGCGTCGAGGCTGCATCTGGGCGACGACGACAAGGGCTGGGGCCAGGTCCAGGGCCAGGGTGGACGCAGCAGGCACGTCACCATCACGGATGAGAGGCACTGTGTCGTCTGCCACAAGAAGCTCGGCGGAGGGATGCGGATGGGCGGAGGAGCGGGCAGTGTCGTGGCCGTGCTGGCTGATAACACCGTCGTGCATTATGGTTGTCTGGGAAGGGCGACGGGGCAGAGGAGCGACAATGCTGCTGCCAGGGTGCCCAGTTGGGGGAGAGGGTTTTAGCCACCTCTCTTTGTTTTGTGTTCTTTTTTTTTTTATATCTTTTCTTCTTTTTGGCCAGCATCTTCCTTTCGTCGGGTCGCATATAATACCCCCCACCTCTTCAATAGTATTACTATCCAAGTGGCTGCTCAGTCCTCCTCCTCTTGCACCTCCTCTCCGTAGTTCTCCTCCTCCTTCGCATCGTCGACGGGCTTCCCGTTGTTTTCCTGCGCCGCCTTGTCTTGCTCCATGCGTGTGGTGAGCTCCTTGTTGATCTGGTCCTGTGTCGTGGTGATGGCCTTGCGCAGAGAGTCGAGGTACTGCGTCTTGTCGGGGACAGAGGTGGATGGAGGGGCAGGGATGGTGTGTTTGATGGCGAAGGGTTCGCTCGAGGGGCCGCTGTAGGTTGCTGAGAGATCCATTGTTGGTGATATTGCTTCTGGGACGTTTTTATTATTATTATTACAAACTTGAATAGTAAGTAGTATTATGAAGGCGAAAGGTTGTTGGTTGTAGACTTTTTGGTAATACTGTCTGCAAGTGGTAAAACAGGGTAAAAAAGTCTTGGTGGGCGGGGTTCAAGATGTTAGGTGCGCCAGAACTAGTAAGTAACCTGCACCACACTGTACGGCGGCGCAGGGCGCGGGCGGCACATCACACGCACACACACAGGACTCTTCCCCCCCCATTTCTCCGTCCGCCATATTCGAGACAAAACACACAACTGCAGTTATACCGAGATAGACCAATCGAAACGACTTATATCGGGGGGGACACAGAATCTCAAAATGTGACGCATGTTGCGTCCTACCCTCCATCAACAACAGAAATGTCACGACAGCAGCAGCCACGAGCCCCAGGCAGCTTCTCGCCTCTGCCGAACGTCACATCGTCATCGTCTACGAGCAATGCCGCTGCAGCTGCAGCTGCAGCACAGCCTCCTCCTCCTTCTCTTCCTCCACCTTCTGCCCCCGCCGTCGGCGGAAACGGATCTATCACTGCTGCCCCTCGCCTCTCAACAGATCTGTCCGACGGCGACGATGTCTACGGTTATCAGCAAGATAGGATCACGCCGGCACGGACACGTCCATCTCTCGACTCTCCCTCGACGCCCATATACGCGCAGTTCTCTGGAACGACCAACAATAACGCGAGCACTTCGAACCAGCAACACCACTACAACTTCTCGCGACCAACCAAACCCTCCGGTGGCGCCACGACCGCGTCGGCATCGTCGCCCCTGATGCGCTCGCACACCAGGAAGCACTCGTCTGCCACGCCGGGCCTCTTCGAGCCCACGTTGCCGTCGACCAGCACGTCCAACCTGTCTCAGATTGGCATGGGCCAGCAGCAGCAGCAGCAGCAGCAGCAACAGCAGGCCGGTGGGGGCAATGGAGGCTCCGCGCTGTCGGCCAGCCAGATTGCCGCCCAGGCCGCCGTCATGTCGCACCAGCAGCACACGCGACACCGGTCGCAAACGGTGCCGTTCCCCGGAGACTCCAACGATGGCGCCAGGCGTGGCAGCGGGAGCAAAGGTCCAGTTAGCCCGCCCGTCCTCAGCTTGACCGAGGCCAGCGCCCCATCGCGCGAGAGCTCTGCCTTTAGCGGGCTGGGCATCGCCCCCTCGGCCTCGTCGTCGCGCGTCGACCTCCCTCACCCCTCGTCTGCCGCCACGGCAGCTGCCAACGTCGTCTTCCCCCGGTCCGGACACACCTCGCCCAACCAGGTCAACCCCAACCAGATCAACCCAATGTCACAGCAGCAGCAGCAGCAGCAGCAGTTCCCGCCGCCATCCACGGGTCCAGGCAACTCCTACATCCAGCAGCAGCTGCAGCAGGCGGCTGCTACTGCTATGCCACCACCGCCGCCTCCTCCTCCGCCTCCCCCGCCTCCCCCGCCAGAGAAGCAGAGCAAGTCAGAAAAGGCCAGGGCCAAGCTCTTCTCGCGACCGAGTAGGATCACCACTAAGGCAGACGTCAAGGAGAAGCCGCTCCCCAGCCCGGGAAAGATTGGGTCGGCCCTCTCGGCGCTCCAGCGCGGCAACTTCAGCTCGACTAACCTGGCGGACCAGGGGGGCCCGGGCATGTACATGCACCAGAACTCGTCGGCGGCAACGATCCGGCCCATGGACACGCCTGCGATTGAGGACAAGGGCAAGGAGAAGGAGAAGAGACATCATTTCCTGTCGCGGCAGAAGCACAAGCTCAAGGACGAGTTCCACCTGCCGCTCTCGTCGGCGGCGAGCAACTCGCTGCCCACGGACCCCAGCGCGCCCAACAGCCTGTACAACTTCAACATCCCTGCCAGTCCGGGCCCCGGGTCGAGCGGGTTCGCCAAGGCCAAGAAGGACAAGAAGCACGCGGAGCGGTCAGAGAGCCGACTTGGCGTGAGCGAGGAGACGTCCACGCTCGGTGCAGGCGGACAGAGCGAGTGGCCCGGGCCGAGCAGCCTGCCGAGCCTGTCGCAGCAGTCGACCATGATGCTGGACCCAGTCGACCCAGGCAAACTAGGTCTGCACAACCACATGACTGTCGACGACGCGTGGCCGTACCTTAAGGCCAAGCTGCTCGTCATCTTCGAGGGCGAGGACCTCCGGCTGCCGGTCGAGGACTTCAACCGCGTCGTGCAGATGCACATCCAGTACTGCATCCAGCGACGGTCGCCCAACACGATGCTCGAGGACCTGCGGGATTTCCTGTCCGTGGGCTTCTCGTCGCTCGACCGCACCCTGCGCAAGACGCCCGAGGACCGCTTCATCCCCGCCCTCGTCGAGCTGTGGCTCTTCACATTCACCTCCATCCTGCCCTACATGCAGGCCGTCTTCCTCCCCGTGGACATGGAGGTCGCCGGGTGCGGGACCATCATGACGCCCGAGCAGTCTCGCGACTTCTGGGGAGGCGTCGTTGTGCCCACCACCACCCCCTCCACCAGCAGACGCCCCTCGGTCCCCATGATGGACGACCATCACCAGCAGCCCCGCGTCACACCGGCCGCCACGGTCCTCGACGTGCGTCGCCTGGTTCTCACCGCCTACCGCGACGTCATCATCCTGCCGCGCTACGACACCCTACGCACCATCTTCTCCCGTCTATCTCTCGAATTCCTACCCTCCTCCTTCTCCAGCAACAACAGATCGTCGTCTCCCGATGCCGCCGCCGCCGCCGCAGCAGCAGCAGCAGCATTCTCCACATCCCCTCCCGAATCCCTATCATCCATGGTCCGTCCCGGCACAGCAATGTCCCTCGACCCATCCGTGGCATCCTACAATTCCACCAGCACCACCCTACTAGGTGAACTGGGCGGTGGTTTTGGAGGGCCCGGTGGGGGAGGCGGCGGCGGAGGCGGAGGCGGATCAACGGGTTCCGCCACAGGCGGCAGTCGCAGCCGCGCCATCTCCAACGTCTCGTTCGGTAGTCACGCCAGCGACGGCGCAGGCGGCCACGTACGCCCGTACACACCCTCTAGCGCCCTGGGTAGCGTGCGCGAGCAGAATGTCCAGGACTCGAAGCAGGTGACTGACATGGTGGGCAGGATGCTGCAGTGCGTCAGTGTCTTGGCCAGTTTGAGCGATGTGGGTGATGATGATGAGGGGAACAGGAAGATGGTTGAGCTGTGCAAGATGCTCAAGTTGAATTGGCTTGGGAGAGGGAGGACGGGGAGGAACAGGATGGGTATTGTGGGTGGAAAGGTTCGTAGGGGTGGAGGGGAGGAGTTGAGAGTTGCTTGATTTTTTCTCCTCTTGTCTTTTTGTTTTCTTTTTCGTTCTACTGGTTGATTTGTTTGTTTATTTTCCTTTTCATCATTCACTTGGCTGGTCTTCCAAGGGATAGTCGAGTATTGCTAGGCGTTGGGGATCTATGATTAATCAAGTTATATTCCAAAACAAACATCGTGGCGACGTTATGCGGTGAACAAGAGGCATCTAACACTACAGCTAATATGTACATGCGAGTAACGCTATACTACCAGTATACGCGCATGTCAGGGAGACAAGGGCATATGGATCACAGTACGTATGCAAGGTAAAGAGATTCAATACGTCACGGTGCATTGGCAATGTAGCAAGTGTTTAGAAGTTATTGTATTATATTCAAAATTTGTAGTATATACGGGTATCAATAATCCTAGACTTGGCCAAGTTAGCAGTTGCATTGGCTGAGGTTTGTTTTCAAACAATGAATCAAAAGTATAAAAAAAGAAACAAAGAACAAAGTGTGTAATCAGACATCCAAGGAAGAATTAACTCTCACTTATCCTAACATAGGCTCGTAAGGACTCGAGTGGAAACTGCGAATAGTGATGGAAATTTCATCATGAAGACACAATGTTGCAAAAGAAAGAAAAAAGAAAACAAAGTAGAAGCTTACCATTTGTTATGAATCAGTGGGTGATCCAAGCTGGAAACATTAGTCGAGGATATATGGGTATCGTAGCAAAAGACAAAAAAAATCTGAAGCATTGCTTGTTAGCCATGTTTCTCCAACAAAACATAATCCAGCGTCCACTGAAAGAAAAAGTATTTGTTTGTGATGTGATCAGACAAATTATACTGGCAAGTAACAGGTGCGTTTGCAGCGCACCCGAGTATCTCTTCATGGTCGATTCGAGACGAGAAAGAAGAAAAAGTGTTTATCATCATATAGATGGAGGGGAGATATGTGATGTGCAGAGGACGAGGGGACGAAGAAAAACTTACCATCAAGAAGCAGAGAAGAGGCAAGACGAGGAGAAGCGAAGCTGAAAGTGAAGAAAAACTTTCGTCCTGATCATTTCACGTCTCGTTGTCTCCCTCTCCAGTGGCCAGCCTCGTTCTCCCTCCCCCAGGACCCCGAAAAGCAGAGCTGCAAAAAAAAAAAAAAAAAATCATTGCATATGCAGACTCGCGATATCTTTGGTCGCAGTTAGAGAACAATGATCGGATCATGTCTCATTACCGGTCGAAGAAAGTCGAAAGCTGTCATCGTCGAACTTGACAATGGCACTCGCTTTGGGGGGGTTTGGGGGGAGGAGGAGGAGGTTGTTTGTTGGCTTTGTGATATAGAGAAGGAAGGAAGTTTTTTTTTTCTTGAGGCAGTTGAAGAAATTGAGGTTATGGACAGACAGTGCAGGCAAATTTTCCATACGCGTTACGCACTGTACACGCTATGTCACGTGGTACGAACGGGGGTATATCTTAGTCATCAGGTGTCCTAGTAGTACGGTCACCTAGGCCCTATGACAGCCCATAGTAACAGGCCTGACCTTAAAGACACAGCATTAGCGGCGGGAGGCGCAAGGTTCCAGTTCAGTGGTCACCGGCCAGTTGGTGACAGCCAGTTTCCCCCCAGATGCAGCAGTCAATGCCGGGACGGGACAGACGGGAGAGAGCCACGGGGAATAAATGTGCGAAAAGGGAAACGGCCAAAGAAGACGGAAAAAGGAAAGAAGAGGCAAAAATTCGTTTCAGCTTCTGCGCTTCTGCAAGGGACAATGATAATACACATCTGTCTCTGCTGCTACTATTACTGCTAGTCCGTAGACATATTCATACAGACACTTTGATGACTTTGAGTCGTTGATGCTCTGACTAATGACGGAAGCAGCAGCTAATCAGACCAGAGAATCACACCGGCGACACTGCCCGTACAGCGTAGGTCCTCCCGAATGCCTCTGAGAGAGCGCGAGAGATGGAGGCCCCGAATAGAAGAATAACGCTATGGCTTTAGCGGTGCTCAATGATCCTCAGCGGCGCTCTTAGTGGTGCATGACGGTGCATAGCGGTGCATCTAGTGTACTCGGTACTAGCATCATGCATGAGGTGCGTCCCGATAGAGTGATATTGTGACGTTACCCAGCCACCAAAATTAAACTGGCTGACACAAAGACGGCGGCAGGGTGTAGGCGTAATGCAGGCGATTCGGTGCACTGCTTATTTCCGACACATTGGAGACGCATCGTACTGGCTAATTTCCCTTGTCTGCGAGGGGGCTAATTGCATAAAGAGGATCCTCGAGCCCCGCGCACGTGCATGAATATCGTTGTATACGATGGATCATCGTTTTTTTCAGTCTCTCTTCCTTCTATGTGCAAGCAGAGGCCCAAGGCGCCACCAGAAGACGCACCTGGACACGCC
>FYEV01001816.1:36147-64133 GCA_900188565.1 Geosmithia flava
CCCCCCAGTCCAGTCCCCAGTCCCCAGTACCTGTCCCAGCAGACTCTCAGTCCCAAATCCGTTTGGGCTGCTACTGCCAGTGTCCCGTTCAAGCCTGCCTCTCAGCCAAGCAGCAAGTCGAGTCCACACCCACCCACTCCCCCATCCAACGCACCACCGGTCGATCCCCAAACTCGTCCTCTAATCTGCCTCCCTGTCCTCTCTCTCACCAAAGGGCAGACTTTCCCCGGGTTTTGGTGTTCCCAGACTGTGTAATATCCCGCGCTGTCTTTTGGTCTTTGATCCCCTCCCCCGATCGCGAGGTGACCACGACGGCCGCCCCATCATCACGACATCGCCACACAAGACTGCTGCTCCTACTACTACCTCAAACGCCTCGTTGCGGCTCTTGGCACTCCTTTCCTTCTCCCACGCCACGACGGCCATCAGGTGACGATAAGCACGACGGTTCAAATACCAACGCCCGACGTCCCCTTTGTCTCCCGACTGGATAAAGCGTGGCAACGCTTCCACACACGCACGCGCCTTTGTTTGCTTCCGTTGCATCCTGCAGTGATTTGGAGATTTCCCGACATTCGCCCCTACGCTCGTTCCCTCCTAGAGAAAAACACAACGGACTGCGACGCGTTTTACTGGCGCCCAATATTGCCATCAGCCATTCGCGCATCACCAACCTCGTCGCCTTTACGTGTTCACGACCCGACCTCTCCATCTCCGGCGATCTATATTCTTCGAGTCGCACAAGACGCGTCTCGTACACACACACACGCACACAATCATCTTCCATCCTGGAGGCTGATTGATCGCATTCTATACAGTACATCCTTAGATACATTTGCGCTTCCGGACAATCTCGCCGCCGCTGCGCTCTCTCGCTGCCGTCGAGACCCTCCGAAGCGCATGCGCTAGTGTTGTTCTCACACGTCGACGTCCACACGGTGGATAGCCGACCGCATATCTGGCATGATGGCTACTAGTATGGGCCCCAACTTCACCGGCGGTCATCCGGCAGGCATGGGACACCCGGGCGTCCCTGGACACGTCATGGGCCCCGGAATGCCTCACAACCCAGGCCAACAGGGCGCTCCCGCCGGTGCCGTACCACCTCAATTTGGCGCTGGCCCTATGGCGGTCTCAGCTCCTGGGGGACAGGTCAACCCTTCTATGATGAGCATGCCCCCGGGCGCCGGTCCTCACGGTCCAGCCAGCCTGCAACACCTGACTCCCCAGCAGCAGCAGCAGTTCCTGCAACAGCAGCAATTTCAGAACCAATGTACGTCTCCATCCTCTCGCACTAGGTCATGGTGGCTAGACCATGATAACCTGCCTGTCTCTTCTACTTTACCAACATGTTGCGCTGACACTTGTCCCTGATAGTCCACAACAACCCCAACGCCATGATTGCCATGAGGCAGCAGCAGCAACTCTTCCAGCACCAGCAGCATGCTAGGCAGATGATGGCAGCTCAGCAGGCCTACGGAGGCAACTTCCCAGGTGGTAACATGCCTATGGGGGTGCAGATGAGCCAGATGAGCCCTCAGCAGATTCATCAGCTTCGCCAGGCAGGCAGACTCCCTCCGGTAAGTCAAATAAGGGCACCAAGCCGAGAACAGCCCATCAAGCATGTTTCTACTGGTATCTGGCTTTACTAACTCGAGTTCAACAGCAATTGGCTGCCCAGCATTACGCCATCCAACAGCAGCAGCTGGCCCAGCAAGCCCAACAAGCCCAGCAGGCTCAGCAGGCTCAGCAAGGCCAGCAGCAGGGTCCTCAGCAAGGCCCGCATCCTCAGCAGCAACCGGGACCCAACCCCGGACAGGCCGGACCCACGACGGCACAGAACCTCCAGAACATGCAGAGCATGGCGGCCCAGCAGGGCCAGATGGCCGGACAGCACGCCCAGCAACCGCCCCAGGGCCAACCGCCCCAGGTGCACACCCCTTCACAGCCGCAATCCCAACCTCCTCCCGGGCAGCAACAGCCACACCACACCCCGCAGCAGCAGACATCACAGGCCGGCACCCCCGCTCCCCAGGGACAGCAGACGCCCTCCCAGACGCCCAGCTCGACCCCCGTGCAACCAGGGCCCGGTCAGCAGCAGGGACAACCCCCGCAGCCCCAGCAGGGCCAGCAGCCTCAACCTCAGGGACCGCAGGGCCAACCTCACCCCGGTCAGCAAGGTCAGCCTCAAGGACAGCCGCCCCAGGGAGCGGGTGTGCCGCAGCCCGGGCAGCTTCAGGGTGGGATGCCGGTTCACGGTCCGCCGCAGCAAGGCCAGCAACTGGGAGCGCACCCACAAATGACGGCTGCCGCTCAGCAGCTGGCATTCCAGAATACTATCATGGCACAGCAGCGTCAAAGACAGGCCGAGAGCTTGAGGGGCCAGTTCATCCTCAAGCTGGTGCAGTTCGGTGAGCAGCTAAGCGGCTTCCCAGGCACCAAGACCAAGGACGACCTATCGTACTGGAACGTCTTTGTCGAGCGCTTCTTCGCGCCCGAGGGTATCTTCCGACACTCGCTACACGTGACGGACGCCAGCGAGCCCACGGCCAAGCAGTACGAGATTGCGTACCCAGCGATTGCGCGGTACTTTCACACGCACTTTGGCAGCGGGGTGCGGCACATGCAGCTGGTGCTGGACAAGACGACGATTGACAGGCCGATGCCACAGGATGGCCACTTCATCGAGAACCCTAAGGCTAGCCTGGTGTACTGGTTCGAGACGGGATCACACCTCGTCGCTCAGGGTACGCTGCGGGCGCACTTCAACGCGCAGCAGAAGCTGGAGCTGCTCGAGTTTGTGACGACGAGCCACGAGGAGTACGTGTCGCGCAAGCAGGTAATCCAGGCGGCTAAGCCGGCACACAACTGGATCAAGGACTGGCGCAACGTCAACAACAGCGACTCGAAGCAATCGCCTGAGCTGTCCAAGAAGGGCAAGGGGAAGCAGCTCAAGTCACCGCAGACTCACCCGCCCGAGGTGTTGGTGGATCTCCCCGACACGGCGGTCAACAGCAAAGGTGTGACGGCGGCAGTGCACCAGTTCCTCGAGGTACGTTTTCAGCAACAGCAGCAACAGCACACGCAAAGATGTCCAATAGCTAACACTCTCATGTGCAGATTGTCGAGGTAATGGGCCAGATGAACCCCCTATTCGGCTTCTACCACGCCACACCGGGCCTAGGCCCCTACGCAGCGCTAGAGCAATACGTCGCCACCAACATCACCCCGCAAGCAGGAGGAGGACCTGGAGCAGGCCCAGGACCAGGAGCACCAGGCGGGATGAACGGCCAGCCGGGACCGGGACAGGGTCAAGCGCCCGGACAGCAAGTCCCGCGGACCCCGTCGTTCAGCCAGTTCCAGATGGGAGCCTCCCCGGCCCCGGGACACATGAACCTTCCTGGATCGCCGCACGTGGTGGGCGGCAGCCCGGTCCCCGGAGTGGGAGGACCAGGCCAGATGCACCAGGCGCCGGCGATGCAGATGCAGGCCTCCCAGCAGGGGACCAACACGAGCTCCGGGGGACCCAGCGCCAACACGTCGCCCATGTCCAACAAGCGCAGGAGGCCTTCTGGCGTTAAGACGGAGGACGACGGCGGCGTCCCCACCGGTCCCGGGGGTGCTACGCCCCAGATGAATGGTATGCAGGGTGTTCCTCGACCTGGGAAACCGTCTACACCTCGGATGAATAAGCGTGCAAAGACGAATCAATCTTGATTCTTGTCTCTCTGTTTCACTTGATTTCATCTTTTTTTTTTTTCGGTCCCTCCTGTCTATCAACTCCTCTCTTTTTATCTCAAAACCCCCTCTTGGTATAATTCCATGTCAGCATGTTACATTATGGCGTGGTGGCGTTTTTTTCTTTCTTCTTGTTCACTTCTGTTTCTTTCCAGTTTTCTGTTACTCTGTTTTTTATGTTTTCCATCACTTGTGTCATATCACTTGTGTGTCTTTTTCTGTTTGTTTTGATTCTTTCTAAAACGTTTTGTTAATTGTCCCTCGTCGTTTTTTTGGTTTAACCATGAGAAAGACAGCTCTGAAATCCTTTTTCTTATAATTTCTTGCATTTTTTCTTTTTGGTACAATCGTATTTTTTGGAAATGGAACGTTCTTTCTTGGCTATATGTGTCAAGAGGAAGAAGAAGAAGAAGAAGAAAAAAGGAAGCATGAAAAAAAGTCTTTATTCATCTTCTAGTTGAATCAACACCGTCTTCTACACGTGTCTCTTTTTTGTTTTTAAAACGGGCGTTTCTTATTGTTCAAAGTCATGTTTGTCGTGTTCTTTTCTTACACAGAAGTCATTTCTTACATTGTTTTCTCTTGCAAAGTCCGGAAAAAAAGAAAAGAAAAAAAGAGACATTAAAAAGATATTGGATACTTGCAGCAGAAGAAGAAAAAATCATTTCTCAAATCATTGGTTCCTTGTGCTTGAACTTCTTCCACATCATGCTTGAACTCTTTCATTCTTTTCATTGTATGGTTCTATAGTTCTTTTTCTTTCATGCCTCTTCATCTACCAATATGACATGTTTCCTGGTTCAAGTCCTGTACCATTCATCTATTTCTTTGAGAGATGCAAATACAATGCATTGTCCTACTATTCAATAATCACATCATTGCTTCACTGTTACGTGTACTTCACGCTGTATTCGGACAGTCGCACGAGGTAGTCACCTGGACGTGCAACTTGAGCCATCACTGAATGAACATCACTGAATAACCATCATTGAACGCTGATTGTACACGTGTGAACCTGTCTTAAACGCAGGGAATGCACCCCGACGGACCCATGCCGTCTATTATAATGTATATCGAGCAAAAAAGCAAACCCATTCGACCCGCCACTTTAATTCTTTTTTCTTTCCCTTCTTATTGAAACCTGGCACCCATGCAGAAGAAACTAATATAAAAAAAAGCCAAAAGTAAAAATAAACACACACGCCAACCAGCACCGCCTCACCCGTCATCTACAGGCCCTCGGGGTTGGGATTCTCGTGCTTAGCCGTACTTCCCTTGGCGCGCCAGGTGCTGACGGCGGGGATGTTAGCCTCCCACCTCTCCTCCTCGGTACCGTAGGCCCTGGGCGTCAGTTTGATGAGGGTGTGCAGTGGCACGTTCATCCAGGGGCTCGCCGACTGGTCCTTCTTCATGAAGTAGGCGTAGATGCAGCGCAGTACGGCCTGGTGGGTGACGATGAGAATATCCTCGCTACGCTCCAGCTCCATGATGATGGGTTCGAGACGGATGACGACATCACGGTACGACTCGCCTCCACGGTAGCGGTAGTTGTACTTGTCGTCGTCGCGGGCGGCGAAATCGTCGGGGTAGCGGTCCTTGATCTCCTGGTATGTCAGACCGTCACATACACCCGAGTCGAGCTCGTCCAGTGCCTTCCACTGCAATTGGTTGTAGTTTGGTGGCAGGAAGCGGGCAGTAGCAATGGTTCGTTTCAGTGTTGACGTCCAAACAGTGAGAGGACGATCACCCTGCAAGTTGTTAGTGCTGATTCGTAGGGAAGATATGAAAGTGAGCATTCATATGTGATATGAGATGTGAAGAACTTACCCCTACTGATTGCCTCACAAGGTCGGGGAGCTTCTTAGCATATGCCTCGCCGCGAGGGGAGAGGAGCGTATCGCCTCCGATTCTGCCGTCGAGGTTGTAAAGTGATTCACCGTGCTGTGTAGCGTTAGCATTGGGTTTTTTGTGCTTGCTTGGTTTTGAAGGGGAAAAAAAAGGAAAAAAGAAAAAAGTGAAAAGAGATGAAGAGAGGAAGAGAAAAGCATACTCTTGATAGCCAGATGGAGCGAGGACGGATGTGGAGATTCATGAGATAGTAGACGACTCGGCTCTGGAGGTAATCTTGGATGCGGTTGATGATGACCTGCTTGCTGGCGTCCATGAGCTTGAGGTATGTGTAGCTGTCCTCGTCCCCGTCGTTATCGATTGACTTGTACGACTTCTCATACATCTTGATGCGGTTGCGGAAATCTTGGGCGGCCTGCTCCGGGTCCTGACCGCGGTAGTCAGGGCTGGTGGTCTTAACATCGCGGATGTTGGCCATAATGAGGTCCTCGTCATCGCACTTGCTCTCGACAAAGAGGACCTCGACGCCGTGGCCGGCACAGGTACTGGCGACCCATTTGCGGCGCTCCTTTGTTGAGTTTGTGGCGTCGAGAATGCCGACAACGCCGCCGGTACGGAACCAGGCGAGCATGTCAGAGACGGCCGCTTCAGCAGCGGCACGGCGCATGCGCTCTCCCTCGACATTGTCTCCGTCAAAGAAGTCGGCGGTTGGCTGCGGAGCATCATTGCGTCTGTAGTTGCCGACGTTGAAGACCTTGGAAGGGATGGTGAGCCATTGCAGATAGCGCTGGGCCTTTTGTGCAATGAAGCTCTTGCCCCGTGCGGGCAGGCCAACCATGACGACACATATCTTGGTGTCCTCGACCTGAACGCCGAGTCCGTTAGTGTTGGGTGCCATTGATAGCGTGTGTATGTGCTGCGGCTCAAGAGAGCAGCAGAAGATGGTGGTAGTAGCAGTAAAGCAAGAGTGAGTTCATGTGCCCAGGTATGTGCCCAGGGTCCAATGCGATTCTCCGTAAGTAGAAGAAAGGATCAAGTGCCAATGAGATGAGAGCAATGGTAAGAGAATAAGGAGGGTTGAGAAGGTAACGAAGGGGTAATGGACAATGGGAAGTTGGGGGTCTAGGAAGCTAAAGGCGGACGCTCCCGAGTTACACAAGATGGGTCAAAGAGGTCGCGTGACATGGAAAAGCCAAAGGGCAGAGACAAAGCGACAACAATTGTTGATGTTTTGGGGGGTGGGAGAGGAAGTGGTGGCAAAGGGTATTTTTTTTGGGTGAAAAGACCGTAAAGAGGATGTACAAGCTCTCTTTGAGAATGGAGAAGGGACTATGGGGAAAAGGAGGAGAAAAGGCGGAGAGGTGAGTTGAGAGAGTGGCGTGAAAGGAAGACTGAAGAAGCGTGCAGCGTGGAGCGTGGGGCAAAAGCGAAGTTTGTGGCCCGGGGAAATAATTGACGATGATGAAACGGGATAGATGCAGGCAGAGCGTGCGTGTGTGTGTGGCGGCGGGCGGCGGACAACGGGTTGGCGTGTGTGTGTGGCCTGATTCCTCTCTTTCGATGACTCTCGGACTCTCTCTCTCTCTCAAATCCCAATGTTTGTTGTTGTAGTTGCTGTTGTCGATGATGATGGGTGGTGATGTAATTGGGAAGAAGAGAAAGGGAGAAGAGTAGTTTGCAGGCTAAATGGAAAGAGCCAGAGAGAGAGGAGAGAGTGAAAGATGATGAAATGAAAGGAAGGTGCAAGGTGGAAGGTGCCAAGCTAGAGTTGCTCCTTCCGTAGTGCAATTGTGTTTAAAGCTCAGGATGCAGGATAGAAGCAAGTCAGAGCAGCACCAAACTGAACTGTCCAGTGTCCCAATGTTGTATCCGGCCAGTGTCCAGTGTCCAGTGGGGAAAGAAGAGTATGGGAAAGGAGAATCAAAGGACCTGAGAAAGGACCCGTCCCTTGCTGGTTGTGTGTAATGACACATTCCGTCCGCCCGCACTTGCAGTCCGAAGCTCTCGTTTGCCGAAAGGGAAAAGCGGGTGGAGACGGCGCGCAAACGCGGGCTACCCGTGGCCGCTGCTCATGCCGAAATCTCACCCCTCAACCCCGCCGGGGGGGGCAGTCTTTTTGCTCATCCCGACTCCCCCCGGGTTATGCACTCGTAGTAGTGATACACCACAGTACGAGGCATAGCAAAGCCATGGAAGCCAAGACCACAAAGGCCCCGACCTCAATGTCATGAGGCAACAGATTTCAGCCCCAAAAAAGAAAGGGTTCAGGGGCAAAACAAGGTACAATACCTGTACAGGTACAGGTGAACCCCGGGTCTATCCGACATGTCGGTTGATGACTACACCGCTCGAAGGGGAGGGGGGAGGGGATAGAAGGGGGAATGAATGCAGGTAGAAAAAGGGAATAGTATCTCAAAAAGAAGATAAAATGAAACAAAAAATCAAACGAAATCAAGCAAAAGAATCAAAAGATCCAAAGAAGAAAAAAGAAAAAAAGAACCTACCTTGCTAAAGTTATATGTATCACCACGAGGTCTCCCTCTAGGTGTTGGTGGTCCTGCAGCTACTCCAGCCATGATTTCTTGCAACCCGATCGGTAGCGGGGTAAAAATGTGACGAAAAAAGTACAGACACAGGTTATTACCAGGTGTTTGCCACTATTACCAACAAGGTAGCAAGCAGTACTCCGTAGTGATGTACTCGTAGTAGTAGCAGCAGCAGTAGTAGTAGTAGTAGTAGCGTGCCAAGAAAAGTAGAGAGGGAGAATGGAAGAAATGGAAAAGAAACGTGTGCAGGTACAGAAGTGTACAGGTGTATATAACAGGTATAGAACAAGTTATGGGACTGGACGTTGCGTTGTGTTGGTAGTTTGCAAAAAGAGGTTAAAGGTAGAAAGAGGAAAGGATTGGGATTGGGATTGTGATGGAGAAAAAGAGCTTAGGCCCCCCCCCTTTGGTCACCACTTCGTAACACCGAGGATTAATAGCCTGGTAGTAGTTGGGAGTTGGGAGTTGGTAGTTGGCAATTGGGCCCCGCGGGCAGGTTAGAAGAGTGCCCAGCCGTATGGACAGATAGTGGAGGTCTGAGCTGGTCTCTGAGCCTCTTGTGGACAAGGACGTCAGTGGACAAGAACGTAATAGGACGATAAGATTAGGTGGTTAGGCGGTCAGTCAGCGGTGGAGGTAGAGCAGAGGCCGTACCTGTCTGTAGTTAATATACGGAGTAGACTGGACCTGAACTCTAGCTATTACTCGTACAGACCTGTGGGAATATACTCGTAGTACTACTATACTAACTACTAGTGATAAATACGGTGTAATGGTGAATCATTGACCTAACTTTCATTGCTAGTACTACTAGCAGTACGGAGTATTGGGCACCTCATGCTCCGTAGCTCACTCACTGATGAGTCTTCACCCACTGCCCGTGCACCTACAGGGTGCGCAATCTCGTACTTACGTCGTACTACGACATAAACGACGTAACAATTGACCTCATTACGAGGACAATAGCTCCGCAGTGGACTACGGTACGGAGTACAGTACAGTATCAAGAGTGTGATACTACTACTACTACTAGTAGGTATGAGTATTCGTACAGGACCATGCTCATATCGTACCTGACCAAAATGCTCAGTTCAGTCCCTTATTCTAGTCCCTGGCTCCTGACCCTGCACCGCACCGCACTGCACTGCACCGCAACTCCCTCCAAGCCCCCACCCCATCTGAACCCCTGTCATACATCGTGACCGATGCAAAGTTACATGTTTTATTACACACTCCATCACCACCACTCTAACAAGATTGATTCTCCTTTTTACATCCAACACATTAACTCATCTAACACCGTCCTCATGACCTGGCAGAGATTTTTTTGGCTCAAATCTGCGAGTACGAGTAGTACTACACTCACTCTGCCTCTGCCTCACTCACATCCACATTCCCTCCTGTACTCCGTACTCCGTCGTACAACTCCCATCTTCACCGACACGGGTATGACGGCTTGTCGGATAGGATCGGAGTCAGCGTCAGCCGTTTACCAGAGTCTACACGTACTTTCGTAGAGATGACTTCACTTTGGTCAGATTCACTCGACACTGACATTGTCATGTTCCGGGGGGGGATGATACTCCGTAGAACTCTATTAGTAGAGTAGAGAAGAAGAGTAGACTGGCACTTATCGATATCAAACCATACTCACACATTACATCACCACGTCAAAAGCAAGCATCACCATAGTGCCATAATGAAAAAAGTAAGACCACAAAACTACATGATAATAAAGATTCCATTCCATTACGACTCTCAAGCATTAAAGAACATACAAAGCAATTCAACCTTCAAAAACCACAAATATCAAATCTTTTTTTTTTTTGTTCTTTCCTTTTTCCTCTCTTCTTTCTCTCTTCTGTCTCTTCGATCCTCTCCCCCTTCCCTTCTCCCCCCTCCCATCACAAGCATCCAGCACAGGCAAAGCCAATTCGTTCAGCAACGCAGATAAAGAACAAGAGTCTCCATGAATGAAAATAAGTCCCTTGGATAAAAAAAATTGATTTCTTGTTTCATACCTGACAGAGACTAATAATCTCAAGTCAAGAATAAAGGGGGTATCAAAAACAGTTTTTTGATAGAAAAAAATGGTACACCATGTGAGACTATTAGTAGAATCTTGACTTCCCAAATGGACCAAAAACGACCAAAATCTAAAGAGTCAAGTCCTTCCCCGTGATATTTCCTCATATAAAAAAGGAAGAAGAAAAAAGGTTCTTATAAGTTGTCGACTCAACAGAAACGTTTTATCCCGTCAAAACACCAATTTGTCATCATGACAAAGTCATAATGAACATCAATGGGCAGAGAGAGAAACAATGAGTCGGCCATCAATGCGGGTGGTTCCTTTTGTTCATATCATAGAAAGCGAAGATGCATGGCGAGCAGTGTAGATGAGGGAAAGAAAGGTCGGAGTCTCCCCATCCGAGTTTCATACGGCCGTGTTTTGTTGTTTTCAATGCAAAAAAAAAGTCATGTCAATCCTCAAAAAAGGTGAGAACCGTTCAAATAGTCCCTTTGGTCAGGGAAAAGATCCCAAAAGGGAAGAGAAACGCGAACAGAGAAAACCGGTCATATAATTCCCCATAAAGGGAAGAGATCCCAATGACAAGGGAGGAGCGAAGAAATCATATATCCTCAAATCATGAGGGGAGACAAGCATCGCGTCGGAAAAAAGTCGGGCGTAGTCGGTCGGTATGTATACATGTATGTGTATATGATGGGGGGAGGAGGAGAAGAGGGGGGAAAAAGGAAAAATAGCTTGGGAGCAATCAATCACGTTTTCCCATCATCACACGGTTCCCCCCTCGAGAGATAGAGAGAGAGCAAGAAGGGAATAACACTGCACCCATTGTACGCCCAACACACAACCGCCATCTAGATGAGGAAGAAGGGAGGGGAGAGACAATAAGAAGACAGACATCACACTGCTTTTTTTTTTGTGGTGGTGGGGTTGGGGGAGGGGCGAGGGGCGAGGGGCGAGAGGCTGAGGGCGCTTGGGGGAGAGGGAGCGAATCTAGGAGCCGGGAGCAGGCGCAGGTGCTCCTTGCCCATCACCCTGTTGTTGTTGGTACATCAGGGACTGGTACCAGAGTGCAACGTAGTTCTGGTATCCGCCATCTAAAAGAGAAAACGAAGAAAAAAGTGGTTAGCTCACGTGTCGGGAGGGTATGGTCCTTTTGTCATCCTACATTGCGCATAAGGATCGTTGGCATCGCCCTGGGCCGCTGCTGGTGGGTTAGTAGGCTGGTGCTGGTGCTGGTGCTGGTTAGACGACGGTGCCGGTCGGTCGTAGTCCTGGTGATGTCCACGGCCGCCGCGGCCACCTGGTGGACCGCTGTTCTTCTGTTGCTCGGTGATGACGGGTTAGCATTTGTCCAGGGTCAGAGGGAGGGTGGCTGGGTCAGAAGGAGAGGAAAAGACTCACCACCGCGTCCACCTTGTCTTCAATGGCTTGCTTCGCCCGTGCAATACTGTCACGAGATCCAATCAGGGCAATCTCCCTTTCCACCTCTCCAGGACCCGACGACTGGGCCACGTTAATCTTGCAGCCGGTAGCCGTCTGCATCTCACGAATCGTCTCGCCGCCTTTGCCGATAATCATGCCCACGGCGTCCGAGGGCACGTACATAGCGTCGTTAATCTTGTCGAATCCTCCCGGTCCTCCGGGTCCACCACCTCCGTTGGACATGCCACCGTCTCTCCGGGGCGGCATGTCACCTCGGCCACCGGGGGGTCCGCCTCCAGGGGGTCCACGAGGGGCGGGAGCCTCTCCGCGGCTGTCGCTCTCGACAATCTCCATTATGAAATCCTTGGCCTTGGCGGCAGCCTCGTGTGTGCCAATCAGGTTGACGGGTCGCAGTCCGTTGACACTCTTGGTCTCGCCAACAATGTTGATGTGGCATCCGGAACGCTCCTGCAGGTCGCGGATGGTCTCGCCGCCACGGCCAATGATGAGGCCGACGGTGCGGTCGGGGACCATGATCTGGGTGTGGTCCTCACCCTCGCGCAGAGCGGTGGCACCACCCTTGCCGGTGTCGCGAGGCTTCTCGTGGGCACGGTTCAGGGGACCCATGCCACTGTCGTCAATGATGGCGTTGATGGCGTCTTTGACCTCGGCGCGACGGTGGCGCGGGCCCGAGATCTTGCACTGGCGCAGGGGGCCGCCGTCGCTGGGGGGCAGGAACTGCACGCGGCAGGTCGACTCGCTCTCTATGCGACGGAGGTTCTCGCCCTGTCGGCCGATGATGAGTCCGACCAGGCTCGACTCGATCTGGATGACCTCGGAGTTGTCGTCTCCTCCACGCAGCGGGGACCGCTCGCGACCGTTGGAACGGGGCGAGAAGGGCTTGCCACCACGGGGGGGTCCTGGGGAGTAGGAGCGCTCGCGACCGTAGTCACGACCGCGACGCTCGTCCCTGTAAGGGTTGTTGTTGGCATGGTGATGGTGGTGATGGTGGTCACCGCGCGGCGGCGAACGCGAACGCGAGCGGGACTGAGGGTAGGCGTGGTCCTGGGCGCGGGGGTCGGAGCCGTAGACCAAGGGCCTCTCATAGGGGGTGACGCCCTTCTCAGCGGCCGAAGCGCGGACCTTGGAGAGGGCGTCGTTGAAGCTCATGGTGCCCGAGTTGACGGGGCGGATGGCGCTTAGGTCCAGGTTACCGCTGGCGGCGGGCGCAGGCAGACCAGGGGCGGGGGCGCCATAACCAGGAGGTCCCGGCGGAGGAGCAGCCTGGTAGGGGACGGTAGGCTGAGCTGAGGCCGGCTGGGGCGGCGGCGGGTATGGCGGGTTGGCGATGCCGGGGGGCGTCTGGGAAGGGCTGGATGCGGGTCGTTGGGCAGCTAGAGGGAGAAGGCGCAGGTTAGCATCACCGCGGTCAAGAAAGGAGACAAAGAAGAACTATGGGAAGACGGTAGAGAAGAAAACTCTCTCGCGAGAGGTCGAGACGACTTACCCAGGGCAGCCAAGAGGTTCTGAATATTAGTGGCGTCGGCCATTGTGATGATGGGAAACCGGAGCTGTGCAGGGGCGTTTGGGGCCCAGACAGCCGGCAATAGGCGCGCGTTGGGACTTTTTTTTTCGATGTGCGGGTTTGCGACGTGGAACAACAGCGCAAGTCGGTTGGCAGGAGCCTCTTGTATATGATTTCGCGATGGGAGCGTCTCGGGAGGGAGAGAAAAAATGGCGCGGTCGCGATGCGAAATAAAACAAATGTATGATGTGATGGTGAAGAAAGCTCGGCGGCGCGCGACAAGCCAAGGGAGAGTGAGCAGGAAACAGGAGTCGGTGCCCGGGTGTTTACTGGTTACTCTGCAGGTGGTACAGGTACTGGCAAGTACTACTATAGCATTAAAAAATTCCCAGGAGCCCAAGGGGGAGAAAGAGGAAGGGCAGGGGAAGGAAGAAAAAAAAAAAGAAATGGGGCCGAATCGGATTCCGGGTCGCTTCGACGGGAAAAAATGCAAGTCAACGACGCGACAAGGGAACACGATGATGAATGCGCAGGATGATGTAGGAGGGAAGGGGCAAAAGAGAGAGGAGGGGAGGGAAGAAGAAGAAGGAGCGCTTATGGTGTTCTTTTAATTTTTTTTCAGTGTTTGCACCGAGTTTACTCGTAACAATTTTTTTTTTTCCTGCTCCTTCCTTCTTTTTGGCTCTGGCGCTGGACCGGACCGGCTCTTTCTGCTGGTAGGTAGCCGCTGTCGCTGCCGATTTTGCGACGTAGTGGGGGGAGGGGGTGTATGGAGTGCATGTTTTATTACGGAGTATATAGAGAGGATCTTAGCGAAGGGTCTTTTTTTGGAGCCTCTCTTGGAGATTCTCTTCTTCTTTTTTTCTTCCTCCTCATTCTATTCTTCTTGTTGTTTGTTTTGCATGTACGGTAGAAAATGTTCAATGAAGAAATGATGATAACTGGTACCTGTAGTAATATTGATGACAGTGAGTGACTGAGAGAGTATACTCTATAGGGAAGGCGGTGAAAAGAGTGAGAAGTTTAAAAAAACATGTCAAGGTGAGAATTTTCTCTATAAAAAAATGGGCAATAAACGAGAGGGAGCAAAAAAACCCATCAAGCTCCATCTTGCGGCTGGATCAGTGCGTGCTCGTTACTCGTAGTTACGTAGCCTGTAGGTACATTTATATACAAGTGCAGGTATGGGTATATGGGTAATACTGCGAGTACTAATACCTGTAGTATGGGTAAAGAAGGAGAAGAAGAAAAAAACACGAGTAATTCTCGGTAGTGTCAAGTCTCAATACCACGTACCCCAGGACCCAAACGACTAATAAATGCCCATTATTGACTGTTTGAGGAAATGGAGAATGGCTGGCCCGGAACAATGCTCCACCTGGGTCCTGGACTCCTGGGCCTTTGGAGCCCTTGGGAGGGGGTGGCCTTTGGGGGGGCCCTTGCAAGTTTTGGGTTCCGCCGCATCAGCCCGCTTCTGGAAAGAGGGAGACATGTTGCGCATTGGGTCAGAGATGGCAGACTCCATCTTGGAGACTTGGAGCCATTTCTTGTAGGCTCTTGGTGCCATTCTTGGAGCCTCTTGGGGTCCTCTTTGGAGCCATCCAATATCAATCTCATCTCTCTCGTCTACCGAAAAGCATGAGTTTTGACTAATGGATTCTTTTTTTTTTTTTTTTTTGCCTTCTTCTTCTCTCTTTCTCATTTTCCTATTTCGCTCTCCTTTCAATAGTATCATGAGCGGATACTCATATACTCCTCTCAAGTTTCAACATCGGTATTACTCTGTTCTCGTATACGAGTAGTAGTAGCAATGCAATAGCAGTGGTACCGGAGAAAGAGGAAATGACAATTGCATCCGCCCATAAATGTCATCATCACATCACTTTTACCATCGGCGGCTGGTATTACTTCGCAAATACTCGTACGAGGAAGGAAGGAGCCACCGCCAGTAAACTTAGTCATCACCCTGGAATCCATCCGCCAGCCCCCAACATTCTAGCAGAGTCCAGAGCAACTCCAGCCTTTTTTTTTTTCCAACTCTTCCAATCCAAGGGTAATAATAGCGATATTGCCCGGGTAGCACCTTCAACCTTCAGGGCAAGGTCTCCATGTCCCCAGGTCAAAGGGCAATCCCCAGGGCAAAATGCCGCCACGTGGGCTCGTCGTCTGATGAGCCACAGATGCTGCAGTTGAGAACGTCATACCGAGTACTAGGATGGGATGCTTCCATACTCGTACTCGGAAAAAAAACAAAGAAGAGTAAAGAATGTCTATAACTCACGAGCATGAACACTTAATACTCAACAAATCCCCCTGAAACATTTCTTTTTCTCCTTTCCCTGTAAAGTGTGTGGTGGAAAGGTCTCGTATTCATACTTTGTACTCGTACTCACTCCTTCACTCCTTCCTGCGCAAGAGTCAAGACTCAAGAGTCAATGCCCACAGTTTACGCGTAACTCTTGCGTGGACCGCTTCTACCTCCGAAAGTCCGAAAATCACGGTGAGCATTGGGAAGGTGCACCTGTACTGTACTCCGTACTCGTAGGGAAGGAACGACCATCCAAGACATTTTACTCATTATACGCGGAGGAATTTCTTTTTCCCCCCCAATCTTCTCTATTCTTCTCTATTCTTCCATCCTTCTTGTCTCGTGGTACTACAGAGTAGCTAAAGAGCAATACTAAATGCTACTGTAAACATAACATCACCAGTCACATCATTGCCCTCAATTGTCGAGATCTACAGACTACATTCCCTCCCCAGCCTCTACTAACCATGCACCAGACCACGACACTAGTATCGTCGGCTCCTTGATGCCGACAATGGGTCATGAGACTTACTAGTACTCATACATGTAGTATGATTCCTCGAGTACAGGTATACTAATTATAACCCTATGAGATGCGATCAACAGATCAACAGAATAGTAATACTACTCGTAGATTTGCAGGAACAGGAACTGATCAGCCAGAGAGGGTAGCAGATATTTTCTTGTTCCTGACTTGGCACAGCTCGGGCGAGAGAGGGGCAACTTGTATGCTGCTGCTATGCTACATGGCCGTTAAACTCGTCCCTTTTTTTAGCGCGAAAACGTCGCAAACTCTCGCATTGTGAATGCCTGATCAATGGTAATACGACGAGTGCGAGTTAACGTGTTGTTACTATCAGTGTTTCCAACTATCAGTGCTAGCAACACTACCACGTCGCAGCACTGAGAGCACTCGTCGTACTACTCGTAATGCTCGTACTATGCACAGCCCCCCGGGGACTTGCGTGCTCCTCGAATAGACAAAATAAACCCGGCATTCTCGGATGACGGATGAGGACCCCATTTTTTCCGGGGCCCGTCCCCCCCATTGACACATTTGACACCAACAGGAGGGAGGTCCCTGTGTCCGAAGAGGACGGCATCCCCGCTACTATTCCTTGCACCGTTTCTTTCTTTCTTTTGTTCTATTACGCATACATGGAGTATCACATGTACGAGCTGTTACGTCGTGGATTTTGTATGGAGCCACATGGACAGTTGTTTCAACGTGTCGATCATGATGGGTCGTAATACATGTAATACGAGTAGTATACACATATGTAAACATGATGGTCGTCCCATGTTTTTTATAGTTGAGCCGTACCTAGAAGAACGAAACTGATGGATGAATCTCGAAAGGATAAAAAGGACCCAGGTCAAGAGAGGGGGACAGAGAATGACAGTGGCGTGGCGGCGGTGCAACTATAATAGCCCGGTCTGGGCTGTTCTTTCAAGTCTCACATCATACTATGAATACAGAGAGTACTACTAGTACTAGTCGTAGTTGTTGTATGTGCTCTTTTTTGCTTGATAGCTTCGAGAACAAGTAGTCAAAGTATTATTAGTATAGAACTGACAAAATCAAAGAAAAAGAGTGCGGATCCGAGATAGAGTCCGTATTACAGGGCTGTGTTTCTCTCTGAAGAAAAGAAAAGTATGCACCTCACAGACACTCTGATATGTCAATAGATTGTGACGCGGCAGACCAAGCAAAGCTGCGCCTTGTTCTCTCCCCCCCTCCACTAAGGTACGACAACACACACGCACACATGTGAATATACACTACGTAAGATACCAACATGTACAGAGTAGTAGCAGTAGTAGCAGAGGAGGAGCTTGTCTCTTTTAACTCGTACGAGTAGCTTTCCCTAAAGAAGCATGTGGCCAATACCACTCTACCACACACCGTTGACGCTATAGCTAGTTGGGATTCTTCCCTTTTTCTTTACGGGCTGGCGGTATCCTTTAACTGCCCGGGTCATCCCTCTTTCTTTTTCTTTTTTTATCCCTTTTTATTTTTATCTATTCTTTATCTCCAACCATAAAAGGTTGTTTATATCCTGTTCTTCTCTTTCATCTAGTCTTGTCTTGACTACATCTTGTTCTGTCTTGTTCTGTCAACCATCATCTATCAACCAGTTCACATACAACTCGACGACTTATTCCTCTACTGATAACAACAACTACTACTACTACACACGAATCATCGTTTATACTGCTCGACCACTCCTTCGATATCATCCCATCCCGTCGAGGAAACCAAAATTGACCACCCACCTTCCTCCGGTCTATAACACGGAGTGGACATACGATAGAGAAAACTACACGAAGAAGCGAGAGCCGGTTCCCCTCGAGTGTTCCCACTTCTTTTCATATCCGTTCCCAGCCGGCATCGCCCAGTCAATGGTGTGTTTCTCAACTTGAACAAAAACAAAACGGACAGGCGCCAAACAACATGTGCACCACCAACATCATCGAGTACAAGTGCGGTCACCGCATCACCAGAGGCCGCACCAGGTGTTTCCGTGAAAACTGCACAGGACATAAGGAAGATGTGATTCACTCGACGGACACGTGTGGTCAGTGTGAAGACAAGAAGAGGTTCCGGTCTGCTAGGTGGTGTCCAAACGGGTGTAATTGTACAGTCATGTGATGGGACTGGACATGAGCACAAGGAAAGAGAAAAAAAGACAAAGAACAACAAGAACGAGAAAAAAAGGATACCCTAGAGGCAGGCAGGAGTCTGGGGTTTTGACTATGTGCGCCTGTCTCTATTATGTGATTTATGGGTGGGAGTTTATGCGTGTGTCATTATTTGGTTGTTTTGGTTCATGTTGTTTCGAGTTTGTTGTCACGGTTATACCTATTTCATTCATGTCGTTATTTACGTTATTATTACTTCACTGCTACAGTATGGAGTTACTCGGAAGAGTCATAAAAAAAGACCTGAAGTCGTGGAATCCATTCAGGGTCTACCTGTTATTACTATTATCAGACGGTTGGCTGCATTATTGGTCATGTCCATCGAGTGTATCTGTCTGTACCTGCCCGTATAGCGCTTCCCCGCCTAATAAAACCCCAGCACCGGCCACCGGGTCACCACCGAGTCCAGGTCATCATCTATTACAGAGTACGGAGTACACAGCACGAGGTACCAAACTCCAGACTCCAGACCGGGCAGTCCCTTAGACTCTAGTTGGTATTCCAGTGGGGCCTGTACGTCGCAGTTTGTGCTACATGTCAATTCATTGACATGATCAAGGGAAGCTGTCGTGGTATGGTATTGATGATAGTCTGTACTAGTATATGTAAAAAAGACGTACAGGTGTAGAGTAGTAGTACTATTACAGAGCACGAGTAGTAATACTCTGTAAAAACTACCATGACGTGAAGCCAAGAAACTCGAGCTCCAACTTCTGGAGCCCTCCACTCCACACTTTTGTTCCGCAGCAGCCAACAGCGCCATATCACCCGCATTCAATCAATCCGTTCCCCGTCGACCATTTTTTGTCTCTCACCCCAGGTCTCTCTCCTTCTCTCCTCTCTGCCTCTTCTCCCCACTTCCCCAGGTATCTCTCTCTCTCTCTCTCTCCGCTTCTTGACCCTCTTCCCGACCCGACCAGCAAATATATACCTCGGCCATCAATCACTACTAGTATCGATTGTGTATCCTGACATATCCCATACCCGAACGAACCCCCATCCGTTCTTCGCCGAAACCCCGCGCGCGGCGCCTTGCCGTGTCGCCCATTTCGATCCCGTCGCCTAGATATCCCGATTCCCCGAAACCAGCCAACATGGCAGCCAAAAAGGCCCGTCAGAGGATTAGCTATGGTGAGTTGACGATCGATCGCACACAATCTCCAGACCAATGTGCTAACCCACCACTTGCAGTCCTCGAAGATAACCGAACCTCGGCGGGCGGCCACCGTCTCGGTGTCTTGGGCATTGCCTTTGACACGAACAACAATATCCTGTGAGGGGACATTCCTCTACACTCTGTCACTTCACAGGTTGTGTCCCTGCTAACCCCGAGAAACAGCTACTCTGGTGGACGAGACGGCATGATATGCGCCTGGGATCTAAAACACAGCAGCACCAATGGAGCCGACAATCAGAAACCCACCCCGACGACCAACACGACCTTCCGCGCCCAGACGCAAGCCCACATGCACTGGATCAACGACATAGTTCTAGCGCAGAACAACACGGCCCTGGTGTCAGCCTCGTCAGACCTGACAGTCAAGGTGTGGAGGCCTCACAGCGAGGAGGGGCAGGCCGAGGCGCAGACCATCGGCACGCACGCCGACTACGCCAACCGCGTCGCCGCCCCGCCAGCAGACATGGGCCTGAACTGGGTGGCCTCGGGCGGACTAGATCGCAAGGTGTGCCTCTGGGACCTGAGCGGGGCAGGCAAGACGGTCGAGATGGACGTGACGGGCGAGGACCAGCCGGAGAAGGGTTCAGTGTACGCGCTTGCCGTGGGCCGGAGCGTCCTCGCCGTGGGCAGCCCCGAGAAGACGGTACGGCTGTACGACCACCGCTCCGGGTCGAGGGTGTCCAAGCTGGTGGGTCACGTCGACAACATCCGGTCCATACTCATCGACGATGCCGGGGAGACCATCCTCAGCGCCAGCGCGGACAAGACCATCAAGATGTGGAGCGTCAGGGGCGGTCGCTGCATCTACACCTTCACCATGCACGACGAGCCCGTCTGGTCCCTCCACTCCAACGACCCGCGCCTCGGCGTCTTCTACAGCACCGACCGCTCCGGCCTCGTCGCCAAGACGGATATTCGTCGCTCCCTGTCCTCGTCCCACGGCGACATGGATGATGGTCTGAGTCTCGCCGTCGCAAAGGAGCACTCGAGCGTGTGGAACGTCGCTGCTGCCGCCGGGTCCATCTGGACGGCTACGGGACAGTCGTCCATCAACCGCTGGGACGATGTCGACCTGGATAATCGCCAGCAGCAGGAGATCCCTCCGTCTTCCATCCTCAGAGCGTCTAGCACTTCCATGATTCCCCTGCGCAACACCACCAGCAACACCAACGACGCATCGTCACCACCACCCCCCGCTGCTGCTGCTAAGTCTTCGCCCGAAGTCACCATTGACCATCAGCCTGATCCGGAGGAGGCGAAGCCAATCTACCAGCTGCCTGCTGAGACGGTGGAGGGTCTATTTGGTCTGCTCAAGCACAAGCTTCTCAATGACAGGAGACGCGTTCTCACCCTTGATACGGCAGGTGAAGTCGTCATGTGGGATCTCATCAAGGTATGCTCAGTCACAAATGTGTGTAACAGTAATAATTATACTGACAACAACAACAAAAGTGTAAACGTATCGAGAGCTTTGGAAAACAGCACCTGGAAGATGTCGAGCAGGTCGTCAATACCCGAGAGGCCGTGGCACCGTGGTGCAGCATCGACCTGAGCTCCGGTAACCTCACGGTTGTCTTGGAGCAGTATAATTGCTTTGACGCAGAGGTTTATGCCGATGAGCTGGAGTTGGATGAGCACGTTGAGTTTCGGGAAGACCAGAGGAGTGAGGTTTTTTCCTTTTCTCCCTTTTGTAACTGGAGTTACCCTTCTGCTAACACGTACAGTCTCCCTCGGACGTTGGATCCTCCGCTACTTGTTTGCCAACCTGATCGACGAAGAGCTCAAGCGCGACCAAGACTACCGACGCACGCTGAATCAGGGCATCGAGAGACGCCGCGCCAACGCCCCGACATCCATATCCCTCCCACGACCAGACGACCCCACCGCCGACCCGTCCGAGCGCGCAACGACCCCCAAGGCCAACGGGATGCACCTACCCCTAGCGACGCCAGGACTAGTCGTCAACCAGGCCACTCCACTAGCCGGAGGAGGCGGAGGAGGAGGCACGAACTCGGGCGCCACGTCTGTCGCAGCCGGCGCAACACCCATGAGCCCACTCGAGAAGCGCACATCGCACACGAGTCACCGATCCGCCGGAGAGAGCAACGACTACTTCGCCTCTACGTCCATCGGGCCAGTAGACCCGTCACCCAAGCCAGCAGCCGCCAACGCCGATTCGTCAACGACAACAGCAGACGCAAACGACAAGTCCAACAACGACAAGGCTAGCAGCAGCGGCGGAAAGTCCCCAGCCACACCATTCGGCAAGAAATTCCGCATGTCCTTCGGAACCAAGAAACTAGGCCGGTCAGGATCCCAAGCCACCCAGGACAAACCAGCCGTAGTAGACGAGAAGGCCGAAGAGTCCGAATCGTCATCCAACCACGACAAGGAGAACAGCAAGGCCGACAAAGACAAAGCAAACGAGGTAGAAGACAATCTCCACGGCGTGATACAGAAGCTCCGCAACGAGTATGACCGCCAGATCGCCGAATCACCAGACAAGCCGGTGGAGACGGGCCTGACGCCCAGCCTCCCCAGCGAGACGCCGGTGCTCAAGCTCCCGCCCGCAACGCGCATCTTCATCCAGGAGGACACGTCTGGCAGCGCGGCAAACATTTACGAGGGCACCGTGGGAAGCGCGGGCGACGACGCCGACGCCATAGAGCAGACGGCCCCCAAGTGGTTGGGCCATGTGCTCCTCCAGAACCAGGTTGCCTTCAAGGATGCGAATAAGATTTCGTTCATCCTCTATCCCTGGGGCGATGTGCTGCCGCCTGTTTCTACCACTGGTGGTGGTCCTGGAACGGCTACCCCTGATGGCGGTAGTAATCGGCTTAATGCGAATAGGATGCTGCGCGTCAAGAAGATTCTCGCGTATGTCTCGGAGAGGATCGAGGTGCCGTCGCAGGAGGGGGAGGATGACGGTCTGCATCCTGAGGAGTATCTCGAGTTGTACTGTAATGATGAGGTATGTTTATATTCCCTTGCCCTTTTTTCTCTTTTTCGTTCTTTTCACTCTCTTTTCCTTGCCCGTTCTGTCGGGGGAGGAGTGGGTCTTTCTTGTCCTCTTTCAATACTAACATCAATAGCTCCTCGATCCATACATGAGTCTGGCAACACTACGAACTCACGTCTGGAAAGGCGGTAGCGACATCATCCTGTACTACAAGGCCAACGGACGCAAAGAGATGAAACTGTTGAATCAGATGTCGGAAGCCGCACCAGCAGCACCAGCACCAGGAACACCAGCGGCTGGCACAACACCATCGGAGAACGGGGCTTCTTCAGAGACGGCAGCATCGACATCGACACCAGGTGAAACAGCTGCGACAAATGGTCACGTTGGACAGGCTGTTTGAGAGGGGTCAGGACAAGTATATATGTGATTTGCACATGTTTAGCGATGATGATTTTTTATCTATCAAAAGTATTTATTGTACATGGTGTTGATATGAGGACGGGTATATACATGTAGTAGAACCTTTATACAAGGGTCGTGTGTGTGTGTGTGTGTGTGTATGTGTGTGTTTTGATCAAAAGTGAATCCCCGAATTAAGCCAATGTGTTGATGACAGACTGATAACTCCCGAGGAAGATGAACCCCCCGATAGAAATCCAAGTGACACGAGGGGCCACACCAGCAAACAGCTGTTTCGGCCCATCCTTGGCGAGAATCTGCCTAAGGACATGACCGACCGACACGCGCTCCCTGGAGAGCATGACCCTCGTCTTGAGGACATCAAGCGGCGTAGTCAGCGCAGCGGCAACGGCACCAGCCATACTGCCATACACGGCACTCTCCAACGCAGGGACGTCACCACCAGCAGTCTTCCCATCCTTGTCTCCTCCCTGACCTCCAGCAGAGGCAGCAGCGCGTCTCTGCCTCCCCCACCCCTTGAGAGCCTCCCAGATAGGAAACTGGATCATGGTGAAGGGGACCTCGCGAAAGACGGTGATGGCCCAGCCCCTATACAGCTCCCTCCACATGGGCAGGAGACCCTTCTCGGCGCGCATCCTCAGTATGGCGCCCAGGGCCCCCGCGCTCGACCCGCCGTGCAGGCCGGCCTGGGCGCGCTGCTTGACCACCTCGGTGGGCACGCGCACCGAGCAGGCGGCCACCTCGCCCATGCTGCCCGCCATCATGTGCGTCGTCGCCGTGTTCTCCTTGCCGAAGCGGCTGGCCAGGACGGACTTGGTCCCCTCGTACGTGCAGAAGAAGAAGGCCGCGCCCGGGGCCGACCCCACCACCGCTGACCCTATGCCTCGGTATATCCCCTGGAACCCCCCGCTGGCGAAGAAGCCTGTCGATGATTGGAGGCGCGTCTTCAGTGTGTCGAGGGGGAAGAGCGATAGGTCGACTGTTGTGCCGGCTATGGCGCCTGCCATTAGGGCTGTTTGGAAGGGAGGTGGGTTGCTCATTTTCGACTTGAAGGGGAGGGGAGGGGATTGGAATTGATCGGGAGGTTGTGGTCGAGGAGGTTGTGGTCGAGGAGGGAGGATGGAGAGGAAAGGTGGTTGGAGTGAGTGAATTGGGTCGGTTGAAGGAGTTGTGGGTGATCGTCGCGGGAAATTGAGAGAGCTCTTTTTTTGCTTCTCCGAGTATCGGCGTCGGTTGTCCGAGTGTTACCCTGTACTTGCTGTCACAGCTGGTTATTTTGGTAAGAGCTGAGGATCACATTGAAGATGTGTTTTCTTAATTTAAAAACAAAATACAATAAGAAGTACAGTGTTCAATACGATATATTCTACGCGCTTGTTGATGTTAGATTCATGGTCCTGTTCTGTCAATGTTCTTTCCATCTCGTCTCGTCCGAATGAAAAGCAGACGTCATATGCACTTGCTAGTGTTGGACATTACATATTCAAGCATCACCATGTAACAACAGCAACTTGACAAAGCAACTCTCAATAACGAAGACTCTCAATAACAACAAAAACTTCTTAATGACATCAACTCTCAATAGTACCTCTTGATAAAAACTCTTAATAATATTCAAACACGTCCCTTATTTATACATCCCTTTATACGTCCTCCTTGGTACTGCTCTCCTCAACCCTTTTCGTCTTCTCCTGCAACTTGACAGGATCCTCAGCAGGCGAGTGATCAGCCCTGATGGACTCTTCGCTCTCGGAAGCGAGCTCCCTCTTCCAGTGATGCTGACCCTTCTTGATCTTGGTGAGGGAGTCAACCTTGTGTTTCTCGTAGTCTGTGTTTTCGGCTATATTTGGAGGACGGTTAGCACACGATTCTAGCATTGACAATGCGCAATTGAAGCAAGCAAATGATGACAACTGAAAGAGGTGTACATATCATCAAAAGACCAGCAATAATCAAAGAGAAGAAGGAGAGAAAAAAAAAAACTCACGATCACTCGTCTCCTTTAGACCCAACACTCGAGTCGTGCTCAATCCTCTGGTAGTCTGACGAGCAGCCATGCTCTGACGGGCAGCAGCACCGAATCCAGTCCTGATGATACGTGCGTTCATTGTGTAGAGTAGTCGTTGAATTATTCTCGACTCAAGAAAAGAGGTGTGGTGTGATAGACGAGACAGTAAAGTAGATGAGACAGTAAAGTATAGATATGGATAGTAACAGGTGTAAAAAGAGTATGACAATAGAAAGAAGAGATATTACAAAGCTACACAGAGAGAGAGAAGGTGGGAAACCCCAACACCTAAATACCAACACCAACCGCCATCACCGAGCTACCCCGAATGACGAACCCATCAATCGAATAACTAAAAAGCGTCATCTAATTGGTCTTTTCTTCTCTGGTCCTCTCCCTCTCATCCGAAAAAGTAGTCTGATTTACCGGGCATGTGGGTTGACCCATTGCACATCAACACTGCACGTTGGACTACAAGCAGAGGGGCGTACCCCAGGACCAAGGTTTGGTGGTGGATTACCTTGCCTCTTTCCCCTCTGTATGGTTGACGTCACGCTGTTGTCATACTTAACGTCAACTCTGGATCGTCAGTACGGGGTACTGCTCCGTACTCTTGCAACATCCATCCTCTTCTCTGACTTTCTGATGGCTGTGCAATCTACTATTACTACAATCACTCCATACTACAATAAATAATGACATATTGAAACATCACATCATCATCAAAGTAAACCAAATAGAAGAGTAAAGTGAGATAAATCCATTCAAAACATGGGGATCCAAAAATGGTCCATCCCCCTAATCAACTCCAAGTCTTTCCCAGAAGAACCCGTTTCCCAGCTCCGGACATGCGTCGCAAAACAAGACAGAGAATACACCCGCTTTCATCTTTGCCGCCCATTTGAAAAACCAGCCATCCCCCTAAGAGATAAAAAACATAAAAAAAAGACCAAGTAAGTTTGTTTGTAACCGGCTTTCCTGCCCCCTGTGTGATGACCATATATAATGAAATAGAAAGAAAACAAATGAACACCGAGTTAAAAGAACCAGAGAAGAACAAAACAAGATTTCCACAACCCCAAGGGCCCAAGGGAATTGTCCTCTTTGAAGAAGAAGAATCCCCTTTTCCCATCTGAAATGAAAGAAAATGAAAAAAAGCAGAAAAGCTTCCACTGAAAAAGGAGTAGAAGCACACCTCTATGTGTTCCCTTGTGTGTGTTTTTTTGCCCTCTTGATATTTTTTCGTAAAATCCGTAATCGCAGAAAACAACCAAGCCATGACATTTCCCGTCCAATATGATGGGCCGGTGTATGTGCGTGCTTCTTGGTGTTGTAATCGCACCGCTTGTATCCGTGTATAAAGAGAAAAAGAACCCGCATGCGTGTTGTTGCTCAAAACCCGAAAAAGGAAAAAAAGGGAAACAAGAGAGAGGGCTAGTTCGCCTTGCCCATCTCCCCGGACACCAAATGCCAATGTGTATCCTGAAATGCAAAAATAATAATAGTCGAAGAAGAATAAAGAAGGACCAATCCGTAGAAAACGCCCCAAATCGTGTGGTCAGAACAACCTCTTTCCTCGCAAGGCGGGCAGCACCGACTTTGGTACTAAAGTATTATCGCAGAAAAAAAGAATAAAAGAAACCGTAAGAATGCGAAATGGTATCAAAATCCTCGTGTCGTGGGCGCCGGTAAAAAAAAAAAATCCTCGAATGAAAAGAAAAATGGAAAAGAAGAAAATCTTTATCGTCGGTAGAAACAGGGGTATGTCGGTGAAGAGAATGTTTATACAGAGTCGATAGACCAAGTTTGAAGACAGGCCCGGGTCGGCGGCGTCAAGCCACCAGGCACCCGTGGCCAGAAGAGAAGAAATTTCAGAAAAGGAAGAGTGTCGAGGATTCCCCAGCCCGCACCGCAGCAGCAAGAGGGGGGATTTTTGATGACCAAGGTAGCTTCTTACAGTACCATCAAACGCATGCCCGCCAAGAAGGAACAAAGATTGTCGTTATTTTTACAGTCAGGATGCCAGTGTATCAGCAAATGGCGTCCACGTCGGCCGTGGTAAGGCTCCACTGTATCACAGTGGGGCTGGATACCACGTAGGCGCGACGCGGCTCTACCATAGACGACCCATGGACTGCTGCATCTTGGCGGGAGACACTGACGAGGGAGGGCTCGACATGGAGATGCCAGTGGTCGGGTTGATGATGGGGATGGCGTTGCGACCGCGGGTGGCAGCGGGCTGGTGGAGCTTCATGCTGGCCTGCTGGGCCTGGTAGCTGGAGGGCGGGATGAAGGGAGGCGAAGAGGTGTTGAGGGAGAAGCCGGGAGCGACCGACTGAGGCTGCTGGGTGGGAGAGGACTGAGGGGAGTTGCTAGCCAGCGAGGAGCGTTCCGAGGCACTCGAGATGGAAACGAGCTGTTCGGGTGTGAGCTGGGGGGAAGTGGATGCAGGTGTAGCAGGGTAACTCACGTCCGTCTCGGTGAGCAGGCCGGGGCAGAACTCGAGGTCATCCTCGAGCTCAAAGGAGCGACCAGCCTCAAACTTGTTGCGGAAAGCGTGGAGAGAGGCTGAGTCGTTGAGCTCCTTCATGCTGCGAACACCACGGAACTGCCTCTGCGTGTTCTGCGTCATGGTGAGGCGAGGCGCCCTGCGGTTGCGGCCGCCACCACCATGGTGGTTGTGAGGAGCGACGTGAGGAGGAGGGTGGGAGACGTGAGGGTTGAATCCGTAGTACGACATGATTTCTTAGGGGCTCCGAACGTGGAGTATTGTCATTTGCTTGTTGTGGAAGAAAATGGATTGTTGGTCGAAAAAGCGTCGTTTGGTCGTCAAGAAGAGCAAACGTTTGTTTTCTTTATCGATGGTCGAGTTGGTTTTTGTTGGAGTGTACCTTGCCGGGTCAGGAGATTTGAGGTGGCGGTGGCACAGGAAGGGTGATTTGTGTTGTGGGCGGGGAAATTTGATGGTAATATTGTGTGCGAGATTAAAAAAATAATCGGCTTGTCGAGAGAAGGAAGATTTGAAGATGAGAGAGAGTTTCAATGTTGTTGATTGAAAGTCAAACGTTGAGTATAGATGGAGGGTCCAGAGAAGAGGTCAAGAAAAAAGAAAATAAGACAGGATTGTAGAAGTTGTAGAGAGTATGTGGGTTGTGGGAAGAAGGAAAAAAGGTTGTCGTGGGTTTCCGAATGCAGGTAAAACTGTATGCGATATGCGAGGAGTGTCGAGGGACAAGGCACGGGCAGGTATTGTATTATGAAAAAGAGATGGGAGTGGGAAAGTGTGTCGAGGGAGGGGGG
>FYEV01001816.1:64190-160568 GCA_900188565.1 Geosmithia flava
GGGGGGGGCGAGCAATGGCGGGAGGCCGGTTTTGTTGGAAAGTGGGGTATTAGACCCACACTGTCTCGCTCCTGTAGACACAGGTGACCAATAATGTTGGTCAAATTGCGTCTCCACTCACATTGCCACAAGGCTCTTATTGGGCTGACGTAGATGCTCTAGTCCATAGATGAACTAGTGTACCCCACCACAAACGCCATAGCGCAATTTTGGCAGGCATGTCCGGTGCTGTCCGGTGGCAGGCGAGACACCCAGACAGTATCTCTAGGACCATCCCAACTGTGTGGATCCCTGGGCTTCAGGGTACAATGCTCCGTAAGGCCGTCAGGCAGAAGGCTGTGACTCTGACGCTGTACGTAGGTGCTCCGTAGTGGCCATAATAGTGGGCGTCGAGCGTTTAGGGGTATTTGGGGCACCCCCGTCGCATGACCTATTACCGCCTTTCCTCCCCATGTCTCTCTTTCTCTAGGTGTCGGGTGTGGGTGTTTTCAAGGGACTCGCCAAGGGACCCCTTTCCATTTTACCAGTGTTCATACCTAGTTAGAGACACGGTCCATTGCAAGCAGAGAATGAGTGAAAGGTCATGAATGAAAAGGCAGTAACATGTACAGGACATTGCCACTTACACCGCATTACATGTATGGCATAGAAAAGAGACGTCGTGCAACCCTACCACACACACGCACACACACCATGCTGCACCAGACTGGATCCGTCCAGCATAGATTGGCGTTTCTGCATTGCCGCAGCCTCCTCTTGTTTGGTGGCTGGGTCGTGGTGGTGTGGCCTGGGCTGTAGTTGGGTGAAGGACTAAATGTACTCGTCTATTATTGACACTGTACTAATTGGTGTAGTAGCCGCCCGTTGTCACAGTGTTTTAAAACTAGCCGATACACCTCATCCACTAATTCTCCGTATTAGGCGCCCAACAAACCCTTAGCTTCAACCCAAGCACCAAGCACCAAGGGCAGTTGAGTGGGACGGCCTCTTGCACGCAGCCATGCATCGCCCATCGCCCACACCGAGGGGCTGTTCCAGTGTCGCAGTGTTGCAGTGATTCCTTCCCGTGAAGTACAGGAGTACATGGGAGGCCTGGATGTACTCTGTGAATGGCTGCAGGCTGTGAAAGGGTACGACTACTCGTACTACGAGACCTGTACCTCTCTCCTCCGTACTCGTACAGTAATACTCCGTACCGTATGACGCACAGCGCAGTAGATTTGGCCCCATTCCAGCTACACTGCGGGGCCCTGGCACTGCACTGGGTACGAGTCTTTCCGTATCCTGGCCCTGGGCTCTGCTCTCTGTGCCCATGTCTCCCTGTACTCGTGAACAGTAGGAAATAGAGGCAGTGAGACCGAGTACAGAGTACAAGACTGTGCGTGCAGCTTCGAGTACAACGAGTAATACCGTAATACGGGGTGTGTGGCCATTTGATCCTCGTACCTTGCCGCTCTGACCCTAGCAAGGTCGTCCGTCTCCTAGGGGGGGTGTGTCACTTGATCCAAGTACTCCGTACAGGTAGACGCATGCAAGCAGCCAGAGCCAGCCAGCCGCCACCCCCCCCCTCTCTCTTCTTTCTCTCTCTCTCTCTCTCTTTCGTCCTTCTCCCTTGGGGAGTAGAATGCTGACCATTGTTACGCAGGTTCTGGAACGAATGCTACGAGACAAATTGGTAGCCTTGCTTATTGTTTTTGTGTCTTGTTGCTGAGGTTCCCAAAGAAAACATAACAGACGGCAAGATTGCAAATAGCTGAGCTCGATTCTAGCTACCTGTAGGCAGAAAAGCAGTTGACGTATTGCACACAGGGTAAGAGCAGGGACTATTACTACTGCTAAAGAGCACTGTGAATGAATGATACATCGTCATACTATTGACAAGCATGAATGACTCCCTCGTTCTCTTCGAAATCTTAGACTTATTAATAGAATTAAAAAAGGGAGGGAGAGAGAAGCCCAACTACGAAACGCATGAATACAGCTATTGGTAGATAGACTCATAGCTCACAACGCATCAGAAGAACTCTTTCTCAGATAAAACATAACAACTTGTTAGAGCCAGTCACCACTAACACTTGTAGGGTTACATACATTGTACGGGTACAGGTACAGATAGAATCAGGAGAGAGAGAGGGAGAGATAGTTCGTCGAAAGCGCCCGGGCGGCGGAGGAGGGTCGTCAGACTGTTTGACTGGGCGGGTTTGGGCCTTGGCCCCAGGGGGGGGGGTTTCTCTCTCTGACGCCTACGGAGATACCCCTTGGGACCTTGATTCCCGTTGTGGTGTACGGAGTACGGGTTCGGCCTTGATGGCTTGGCTCTGGCCCTGGCTCATGGGCCATGGGTCGTCGGTCATGTGGCGGGATTTCCTTTCTTGTTCTCTTTCTCTCTCTCTCTCTCTCTCCACTATCCTTTCGGAGTCTGCCTTTCTAGTACGAGTACAGAGTAATACTCGTAGTTTGTCCAGTTTGGCGTCATCCCATCCTCTCTGACTGTGTTAATCACCGCCTACCCTGTCACCTACCTGCAACGACAACTCCGAAAGATCGTGACTATAGTCACCCCATCATCATTTTTCCTGTGACTCTTGGTGTTTTCCAAAGCAAGTTTCGTCAACTCAATATCTGAAAGAAAAGAAAAAAGCATGCCACTTTTGAATATCACAGGGTCACTGTGCTTTGCCCATAATAATATACGAGTATGCACATCACGGCAGCAAAAGTGATAGTTCCAGTCCTCAGCCGCCATGACTCGATAATCAGACTGGTACCGAGCATCATTCTATGGGTCAATATTTCATACCTACTATCTGCTCGTACTCATACAGGTAATACTATCAGCATAGCCCGGGGAATATTAGTATCCATAGTACGTACTAGTAGTTTGGAGTTTCACCTTTTGATCAAGCTTGATCCAACGAGCTTGATCCAACAAGGTCCCATCAGGTGACGCAGCCAATAACCCGCAGCTCATCCTCGCCACTTTCCATCATCTCTTGCCGCCGGGTTCGATGCTGTACGGAGTACGGAGTAGTGCTGGTTAGACCGACTTCACGTTGGTTTGCTTGATGAATAACTTGGTGAGCTTTTAGCCTCTTTCCTAGCTTCGATTCCTTCAAAAAAAAGGGACACTCAGGAAAGAAGGGAGAGAAAGAGGGGAAGAGGAACGAATTGTCTGTGCTCCCCTCTCAACCCTTCTCATCCCGCCCCTCCCTCTTCTCCTTCCTTCCCTCCCCTCCCTCGAGAGAGAGACACAAAACCGTCTCCGAGACTTTTAGTGTCAATGCCACGTCCAAACCCACACAACCACGCTCTGCCCATTCTTCTTCTTCCCTTGACCGCTTCTTTTTTTTCTTCTGGCTTTGTCAGTTTATAACGTAGAATTATCTGTTGGCCGTTGAGTTGACGTGTCTGGGTAAATGCCACATGTTGACAGATGGGTATAATGCCAGCCACGTGTATTAAAAAAATTCAACCTCCTCACATAGAAAGAGAGTCAAACTATCTTGTTTTCCTCCTGTTTGCAGGTTGCCATCGTAATAATACGGAGGAGATGCTTAGATTCGCCCATGTAGGTGATGCTTTTCGGGTCAACCCGCCACCCCCAGACTATGCCGATCACGGGGGGTGGTGGTCGGTGGCAGGGACTGGAGGATGGAGCTCTGGGCTGTTGGTCATGGAGTTATGACGTGTGGTTTTAGTGGCAGGGACCATTTGAACCATCACTTGACTTTTAGTACCTGCCCTCTAGTATTCCTACGGACTCTCCGAAGGGATTCTACGAGTATAAGGATGCTGCTGTACTCGTATGCTAATTTCAACGACTGGGGATATTTCTGTAATGTGACGTCGGAGCATTTCTTTTCCTTTTCTTACTTTTTCCTCTGCTCTTTCTTACCTTGAGCATGTTTACTACCGTAATGATACTCCCCAGCCTCCCTCTAAACCTGCCTTGTCCCCACTCACCCCTGCTTGGCTTGGGGGTGGCAGAGTGCAGATGACATGATCCAAGGCGGATTTTCTAGAAGCCATGCATGTTTGCCAAGATGAGAAACACAGATAGATTCTAGCAGGTTGGCAGGGTACTTGCACGGAGTATTACACCACTGTAAGAGGACTAACCCAGGAACAGGAATTCGTAGATACCCTCAACCGCGCACATCTTATCTCATGTGCCCCCCCTCCATGTCTTTTAACGGGTGTGTGTCGTCGTCGTCGCCACTCACACTCACTCCGATTGCGGCAAATGCTCTGCCAGACTGCCCGGTGATTGAATCATATATTTACCCCGAGTCTGACGACGCCGCAGCCACCAACATCATATAAGGGGGGCGTAGACGCCCTGCCAACACGCACAGAGAGAGAGAGAGAGACCTATTATCTTATCATCACTGTATCACCACTTAGGATTCAAGTTCCGTCTCATCGTTTCTAAATCGAGTGCCATCTGCCACCCGTTGAAAGACAAGAATAGTAAGACAGGTGCAACTATGACCGGGCGTTGTGAATATGGAATATCATAGGCAGACATGTTGACGGCACATGTCGAGGTCATCATCATCATCAACATTGATCCTTAGATAGACCTGTGGCTATATATATATATATATATATAGATCATGTTTACCATGTCCTCATTTCCTTCATCATCATCTCAAACGCTCTTACATCTACAAACATTGAACACATATAAAACACACACACACGCACACACACATCATCATCATCATCATCATCATCACAAGCGACGCTGTCCTCCAGCAAACCAGACATAAAACACAACATTCATAATGGGCTGCTTCCACTCCAAGCCAGAGCGATACCCTCCCATGGAGAAATCCTCCTACACCCGCCCAGTCGCGGGATCAACTGTTCCCCGCTACGCAGCCGTCCACCCTCCTGCGAGCAAGAGGTCCGCCCGTGGACGAGGAGGAGGCGGAGGTAGTAGCTCCGGCTATGGTTATGCTGGCGGATACTATGGTGGTGATGGCGGCGGCGGCGGCGGCGGCGGTCACGGCTGCAGTGGCGGAGGGGGTGATGGTGGTGGTGGTGGTGGAGGAGGTGATGGCGGCGGTGGTGGAGGCGGTGGTTGCTGATTGAATGTGACTGATATGGGGAGGATTATATATGGTTACGTTCTGTTTATGAGCTTCTCGTCTTGTTTCCTTATCAATGTTAGACTCAATGGTATGATTGCGTCACGCGGAGGGGATATGACTGCACGTATTGAATGTTCAAGGTCGTAGGACGGGGGATTTCTATACGATAGTATATGGCACCGGTAGTCTTATCAATCACACGAGAATCAGTCTGAAGAGTATCGTACGGTCATGATGGATGCCCTCTCTTCCTTTCTACTCACGTCTCTTATCGAATCCAGATTGCCTTTTCAGGACCGCGCATGTGCAAGTACACCGGTGTATGCACCTTGCTTCTCTGTTCTTAGACGAATCCATCTTCCCTGCTTCAAAGTGCAGAATGAAAGTGCAGAACACCCTGCAAGGCAGACTACATGTACGTACATGTGCATTTATGCACGTTGAGATGTGTAAAGGATGGGGTATGGAGCTGAAGACCGCCTTACATTTGTGTTGATCTGAAAGTCTCACAATGACATCTCTATGCGGACACTGCGAGATTTACTATAGACAAGCCATGTAGACTCTAGGAGGGAGACACTATCCTCATCTTATATCCAGCCATTCATACTGGCTCGTCCTATGGTGCGACGCGATTCCCCATAGCTGAGCGTGCAGCAGAGAATACAATATACACCATGAGCCCATATCGGGGATAAATAACTCGATTTCGTCTATCCAGCCTTTGATTCTGACTTATAAGAGATATGTTCTAGTTTAGATTCTACGGGTTATCTTGTGTTGCTATTGGAAAACGTCTCATACAACACTCCCGCTTATACATTGCTTCCACGCATGCACGTACGTTGAACAAGCACGCTAGCATACATTTTCACACAAAACTCAATCAACTTGCATATGAACTGAGTACCGGGAGATAGAGAATAGAGGAGTAGATTATAAACATAAAAGCGACCTAAAAGCTACATGTAGATAGCATCTCTGCCAACAACCCCACCACGCCGTCCATGCCTTCGGACCTGCGGCCGAGTGGACCCGCCCCTCACCGAAACCGAGGTGTCCGGCTATTGATATCAAACCGCCACCACGAACCTCTTTCTACAAACCGCATCTCAATACCTTCAAACCAGACAACTCCCAACACAGCCATGCCCCAATGGCCAGACCCATTCCCGGCCCGTCCGGCCATTACCGTGGCACTTGCTGCCGTTGCCGCAGCCACCTACGCATTATACACCACGCCGCAGCCAGCAACAACAGCAAGAGCCAAGAGTAGAGACGAAGCCAGGAAACATGCAAGCACTGCCACCACAGCTGTCCAGCCAACACAGAAGGTGCCCTACCCGTACGACGTGTTCCCCGGAGGTAGAGACGTGGACACTCCGTACGGCACGGTGCGCGTCTACGAATGGGGTCCCGAGTCGGCGAGTGACAAGGTCCTCCTCCTGCACGGCATTGGGACACCCTGCGTGGCACTGGGCGACATGGCAAAACAGTTTGTATCCCGTGGCTGTCGAGTCATGCTATTCGGTGAGTTTTCATTCTTCTTCTTCATTGTTCTTCAACCGGCTCATATATGTAGACCTCTTTGGCAGGGGATACTCTGATGCCCCGCTCGACATACCATACGACGAGAGGCTGTATATATCACAGATCCTTCTGGTTCTCGCCTCATCACCTGTAAGCTGGACCGGCTCCGAAGCCCTCCACGTGGTGGGGTACTCTCTCGGAGGAGCCCTGGCGGCTGCCCTGGCAGCGTACTACCCGCACATGCTGCGGTCGGCGACGCTCGTGTGCCCCGGCGGACTAATCCGCGATGAGCACGTCAGTTCCAAGAGCCGCTTCATGTACTCGACTTTGTCTGTGTGGCCGTGGCTGCAGGAGCGACTTGTTCGGTCGAGGTTGGAACCTAGTAGTCAGGGTCCGAGCGCAGATGTGCCCGTTGTGGCTGACGAGGATAACGATGCGGAGGTGGTCGATTTTGATCGTGTGCCTCTGTCTGGGGAGCGCGGTCGTCCTGTCGTGGGCGATGTCATGAGCTGGCAACTGCGGGGGAACGAGGGGCTCGTTCACGCGTATGTGAGTACACTTGCGAATGCACCTGTTTACGCGCAGCATGAAACATTGTGGGCGAGGCTTGGGGAGAGGTTGAGGGAGAGGAGGGACACCGGGGGGAAGGACGGTGGCAAGGGTCTTCCGCCTGGTTTGTCTGGTGGGAAGGTGTGTATTGTCCTGGCGGAGAATGATCCCCTCGTTGTCAAGGAGGAGTGGATAGAGGATACGTATGTGGTTCTGGGTGAGGGAGGTGTTGATATACGCATTGTGTCTGGGGGGCATGAGATTGCTATTGCAAAGGGGGGACTCATTGCTGATATAGCCATTGAGTCTTGGAGTAGAGCTTGACGATAGACGGAGACTCTTCTTTTACGAATAGATTAACATGATAGAGTCCCTTGACGAAATAGATGAGCCAAAGGGAAGAGTAAAAAAAAGTATGTGAAAATGATGGCGCCCAACTCCCCAGTGTGTATCTATGTATGCGTCATGATGAACGATGCTCATGCCTCGTAAGAAAAAAAGGAAATGAAATGCAAGAAAAGACAATGCCATATGTGGACCGACCGAACATATCTGACCCGGCCTCTCTCTCACCGTCTTGTTCACTTGTCCAGACCACGGGCTTTGACAAACCTATTGATTTGCTCCCTGGTCAATTTCTCGTTGTACTGTTCATAGCACTCGTAGAATGATATGATCTCCTGCGTAGCGTCCACCATGGCGGCAATATCGACGGTACTCTCGGCCAGCCACGCAGAAAAGTGCTGCACCCGTGTTATTCTGGAATCCTCAGGTCTCCGCTTCAGCTCAAAGGGACTACCGACCGGCGTAGGAGGAGTATTTGGAAGATGCTGGTGCACCTGCTGCTGCTGGTGGAGCGGGTGTTGGATGTATTGACCGCCCGCGCGAGCCTGTGCTTGGCTAAGCGCAGCCTGTGCGGCAGCGAGACCGGCAGCGGCCGAGTTGTTACCTCCCAGACCACCGAGGCCAGCCGACGACGACGAATTGGGCCTCAGGACGAGGGAGAGCAGGATGGCCGCCAGGGCAATGGTGTGGGGGGCGCAGAAGAGCGGCAGGTCCGTTAGGTACGAGTCGTTGATGACGGAGCGGGCCAGGGCGGCGTCCTCCTCCGTCATCATGGGGATCTCGGTGCGCAGCGAGGCGACGACGCGGTAGGGCTGGTGGACGAGCAGCTGGGCATTCATCTCGCTGATGAGGAAGAACTCGCACTCGCCGATGCGCGACGTGTCGAGGCTGATGAAGTCGGACCACAGGGTCCGCGCCTCGGTGACCACGAGCCGGATGTGCTGCGGCGCCTCCTCCATCTTGCATGCTAGGTATACGGCCGTCGTGATGACTAGGTATGGGTTCGTCCGGCGGATCTCGACGCGCGAGTAGAATCGCTTCAGGTAGACTTGGGCCGTGGCCATGCATTGTTGTCGGATCTGTATCCTCTTACTGAGACGAATCATTTCTGTAGTAGCGCAGCGCAATTGCACATGTCAGCTGAGTGTTGTTGCTTGGGAGGAGCAGAGAGTAAAAGAGGAGAGCACCCAGAGGGGGGAAGGGGGGATACAACGCACGTTGGTTGAAGTATATGGCTAGATGCCTGGTCTGGGGCAGAGGGTACATGCGGACGAGGTCGGAATTATCATCCTCGAGCTTCTGCCGCATCGACGCCAGCTGGTCTTTGGAAAAGAGCCAGTGGCGCCTCTGTGTCGAGTCCCAGTAGCTGGCTGACATTGAATGATGACTATGAGGCTGTCACCGTCCAGGGAGCAGCGTAGAGGCGCTGAGCGCGTAGAGGAGAGCCTCTGAGCATGGATGCCAGAGGTGTTGCCCGGGATTCAGGGAATATAAAAAACCGGACCGCCTAGATGGAGGAGGATCGTCGTAGACGTTTGTTGGGTCAGACACCCTTGGCCTTTGAGGGGACGTATTATGGCGTATGGCGTATGGCGGTTGAATCTTGATTGGAAGATGGGCTAATCGTGATCAAAACGCTTTGTACGGAGTAGCGGGGAGCCGCTTTAAGGCGGCTTATCTCTTATCGCGGGCCATCGGATGTGCGCTGAGCACGCGCCGAGGACGGTCTGGCATCGTCCAAAGGTTGCTGACCAGTAACAATGACGGCATTACCTTGTAAGTGGGTCACTTCTTCACATTGAAGGACCACCCCCCTAAGCCCAAAGGTTTATAGGGGGGCGGACAGGACTTCCCGCCCCTAAAAGGCTTACGGTCCACTATGGAGAGTTCCAATGGATGCCTTTACGGCGTGCGCTGCTGTGAAGGAGCTGTCTACTAGTACAGGCCCCACTGGCCCCAAGGTAGAGCCGCCCAGAGCCGGTGAAGCGAAAAAGGGCTCCCTCCCGAGGCTTTCCCTTTTGGTTCCCACCTGAAAAGAGTTGGAGCTGTGGCAGCATCATTCCCCTCCCCTCCCCCTTTGGACATTTGCAATCCCCTTCTTCTCGTCCCTCCTCAACCATCGTTTCGTCTTTTACTGCACTTGCTCTTTGTCAGGACCAGGAGGACGCGCCAATTCCCCCATCGACAGCTTTTCCGCGATACCCGATCGACCCGTCACCCTCCAGCCGCGCGACCACAAGCACCAATTATCATCACCAGCATCGTCATCTGCCTTCCAACATACCATGTTATCTTCGTAACAACGACCCTCTATCTCGCCCACACGATAAAAGATCACCACCACCGATAAGGATAGAAGAACAAAAAAATATACCCATCGAAGGGCGTATTCTTCGACGAGACATGCCGCTGCTATGAGCCAGTCCAAGGTGCTCGCCAAGGCGGCGCATAGCCTCGAGTCGCAGAATCAGCGCGACGCGCGGGTAGAGCAGCTCTGGGGCCAGCTCGAACCAAATGCCGCTGGTGAACTTGACTTCAAGGGGCTGAAGAAGGGATTTCGCAAGATTGATCACCGTATGGCGCCCTCCCCCCTCATCTCGACATCTGTCTTGTGCTAATATCTCTTTTTAGCCATGAAAAATGCCGACCACATGCTGAGGAAGATCCTCGACGAGGTGGACACAAATAGTGATGGAAAGATTCAATATGAAGGTACGGCGCAAATAATGTTTAAATACTACTGATGATTACCTCAAGATTTCTGACTCTACTTTTTAGAGTTCCGAGCCTTTGTGCAGCGAGCCGACGATCAGCTATTCACACTCTTCACCTACATTGACAAGGATGGCAATGGGAGACTCGACCAGCAAGAGCTGCAGGCTGCTTTTCGCACCGCCGGCTTGACCGTATCTAATAACCGGCTCGGCGCCTTTTTCAACGACATGGACCATAACAATGATGGCTACGTCACATTCAATGAGTGGAGGTAAGTCGTTGTCGTTTACCGGTCAGCCATCGTCATATGGCTTGTGTCGATATCATGTGGCGTCTTTTCGTCAGCAGAACAGACTTCTCCCGAAAATATCTTTACTTCGAAACACTGTGAATTTTGCAACAAGACGGACATTTAACAGTAGCTGACAATGAGCAACTCGATCACAGGGACTTCCTTCTCTTCATGCCCGCGCGCGAACACGAATCTCATCTGAAAGCAGTTCTGTCATTCTATCTGTCGGTTGTCAACGTCACAGCTGAAGGGGATTCATTTGTTAGCGACGATACTCTGGAAGGCTTAGGTACGACAGGCTCCTCTGAATCTCTATTCCAGTCTCTCTTTGGCTCTCTTGTCAGAGTCGCCTTTCCTTTTGGTCTCCAGACAACACCAGATTCATCAGAAACATCACCGTCGGTGGCCTCGTCCACGACGAAAACAACAACAACACCAGATAAAACTGGCTCGGGGGCGGCAGAAGTCTCCACCTCCACCACCACAACGTCTCGCAAGATGGCCCCATCGCCTTCTGCTCTGGGGTCGGCAGCACCGCCGGTAGCGGCCGCCGGTGTCGGGGCGGCCTCATCGCAGCAGCAGCAGCAGGGCCAGAAGGCAGCGGCGGCAGCAAAACAAGTCGGCGATGGCACCAGCACCAGCACCAGCACACACCAAGGGCCCTCCTCTGAAGCGCAGCAGGAGCCCAAGAAGAAGTACTCACTGACCGACTTTGCCCCCGATCCAGGTTACTTCCTAGCGGGTGCCATCGCCGGCGGTGTCTCGCGGACAGCCACTGCCCCCCTCGACCGATTAAAGGTCTACCTGCTCGTCAACACGAGCGAAACAAAAGGCGCACCGTCTCTCGCCGATACACTGAAAAAGGGACGTATCCCATCAGTCACCGACGGCGCCGCAAAACCTATCGCAAATGCCGTCCGTGAAATATACAGGTCCGGCGGTATCCCCGGCTTCTTTGCCGGCAACGGGCTCAATGTCATCAAGATTATGCCCGAGACTGCCATCAAGTTTGGTTCGTACGAGGCGGCCAAGCGAGCCCTGGCCAATTTCGAGGGTCACGGCGACCCGGGCAGGATTGGCTCCTATTCGAAATTCACAGCCGGCGGACTTGCTGGCATGATTGCACAGTGAGCTTCCCACCATCTTGTTTACCTTCCCTGTGCGTTCCACTAACTGACATCCACAGATTCTGCGTATACCCAGTCGACACGCTCAAGTTCCGCCTGCAGTGCGAGACGGTCGAGGGCGGCCTCAAGGGCAGCGCGTTGGTGCGCGACACAGCCATCAAGATGTACGCCGACGGTGGGCTCCGCGCATGCTACCGCGGTGTGGCCATGGGCCTGGTGGGCATGTTCCCCTACAGCGCCATCGACATGGGCATGTTTGAGCTCCTCAAGAAGACGTACCGAAAGTGGTACGCGACGTATGCGGGCGTGCACGAGGACGACGCCAACCCGGGCAACCTGGTCACCGGAGCCATCGGCGCCACGTCGGGCGCCATCGGCGCGTCGGTCGTCTACCCTCTCAACGTGGTGCGGACCAGGTTGCAGACCCAGGGCACGACGATGCACTCTGCTACGTACACGGGTGTATGGGACGTGACGCGGAAGACGATCCAGCGCGAGGGGTACCGCGGCTTCTACAAGGGTCTCACGCCGAACCTGCTCAAGGTGGCACCCGCCCTGAGTATAACTTGGGTGATGTATGAGAACTCAAAGAAGATGCTTGGATTGTCATAACACATGTCATATGTCCGCATCCACATCCACGTCCACTATCTCATCATACACATTACACACACTCACACATCATCTCTTATCACATACACATACACAAACACAGACACAATTTCTTTCACACACACAAACATGTAGATGGATGGGTAAAGCGGACAAAGGAGAGGATCCAATGGTATTAGCGAAAGGGAAAGGAAAAAAAGAGGATAGAAAACAAAAAAATCCGGTGTTATTTCTTGTCTTTGTTATCAAACAGAATCCAGCCCATTTGTACAGTCGTTTTTTCTTCTTCTTTTTCTTCTTTGTAGAGCATATATGAAGCATTGATTACCATTTGCCTTGACTTTGATATCGTGATCGGGAAGGTGTGGGAGGGGAAGGTGCAGTGTGAGAGGAAGAAAGGAAGGAACGAGGGACTGAGGGGTAGAATATCTTCTCTGGACGTTTGATCCTTGAGGGGTATTCTATTTCTGCCTTCTTTCACCATCTGTCTTGTTAGCTTGATTTGAGCTAAGCTACTCTCGTCTCTTCATCGGCTACGTATAACGCAACAGGTTGTGTTTACGACCAAGCGACTCTTATACTACCCAATTGTGCGGCCGCAGCAAACTGGATCAGAAACTCCCACATTCTCAGATAAACCAACGACTAGAGATCCTACATCCACTCCTTTCTGATACAAAGCCATGGGCAGCTTGCCCTCTCGGTGAACCTACGCCGTTGTACCAATGTGAGCAAAGATAGTCACTCGCTTCCAAGTCTACATATCTGACCTAACTCGCCAGCACGCTACGGTTTACGAAGCATTACCAACTATGGAAGTGGTTAGAGAAGACACTGCCGACGTCGAGGTGAGTCTTCCCACACGATGCACGCTTGCCAGCCCTCTCTTCTAACATGATCAACATAACAGCCTCATCCCAAGTCGGAGGATAGCCTTCTTCGTCTCAAGTGGCGCGACATACCACAGTGCCTCAACGAGCCGTGCACACAGACCTGGAGCACTTGGCCTATCATCTGCGATATAAATCATAGACTGACTATAGTTCAGAGGATGGAGGGAGGCTCCTTCTGGGGACGAGCTCCGCGCATCACCGGAAGTCTCGTCGTGCGGCCCAACCCCAAGGCGACCACCATGAGCTCGGTGGAACTAGGGTTGCTTTCCAATTTCAGCGCTTCCATGATAGAAATCCTTTGGGATGAAGGTTCGCAGACCCTCACCTTGACGATCCCAAAACAATCGAGGTCTGGAAGCATCGTGCTTCGCCTTGCGTACAGGTGTGCATCCATGTTCGTCTACCACAGGATGGGTATCTGAGCCATCTAGCGGCCGACTTGACACACCTTGATATCGATATTCTCGAGAGCCCGGGCGCCGATACACATGGCAAAGATATGGGCTTCGGTGTTGGGAGCTGCAGTCTGAACACTGTATCTGGTCATATCGCTGCTCCTACCGGTGATAGTTGGTACTGGTTCGATCCTTATGTGATCCGCGTGAGCACCACGTCGGGTGATGTAGGTGGGCGATGGGTTCTGAAGAGAGCCATTCTCGTGGACACCACGTCTGGTAACGTAAACATCAGGTTCTTTCTCCCAAGAAGGCTTCACAAGCTGCCGGATGGGGACGAGGAAGTGGAAGGTGAATCTGCCGACCTAGAGGTTTCCACATCATCCGGGGATGTGACGATCAAGGAATCATTTGACGATGTCCCTCAGCGCGACTTCACAGCCGATATCAATTCCACGTCTGGAAACGTTCATGTCGACCTAGCACTTGGGTCACTTGGGCGTTTCCAGTCTGTCTCGGGCCACTTAGACATACGCATTCTGCCAGTAAAGGTAGAGCATAACCCAAACTGGCAGCTTGGCACGAAGACAAAAAGCGGAAGGACGGCACTGCATATTCTCGACGGAGACAACAGCAAATATCCTGTATCTTTCGAGTCGTCCCACGAGTCTGTCAGCGGAGAAATGGAGCTGCGATATCCTTCCTGGTGGAGAGGCACATTGGAAGCAAAGTCCGTTTCAGGCACATCGCATCTTGAGGGGCCCGGTGTGATCCTCAACGAGCATCGCAAGCCGTCTCTCCGTCGCATAGTTACCGGACGCAAGGGTGATGGAGGTTGGAGTGTAGATATGAATACCGTGTCGGGGCTCATACACTTTTCTGTGGGAAAGGAATGAATATGTACGTTTAAACTTGAATTTATGCTTAATCTGTAATGTATGTACTTCATGAGGATTGGGGCGCCCAAGAACGGTAGCTACTAGCTTATAGCAACTGCACTCGGCGGACTTTCATGAATATTTATCGTTCATCACAAGAATATGGAGAAGAGACTGAGTTCCCATATGGACTAGTGCTGAGTGAGAATAGAGTATAAATGAATTCATAACATCATAACGTAGAGTAAACAGCCTAGGTGACGCCTTTCAAAACCAACCGTTCCTACAATGGGTATATCGACAGATGAGAAAACCAAACAAATTAACAAGAAAGAAAACAAAGAAACAGAAAAGACAAGAATGCAACACCAGCGTTCCACATGAGAGAGAGAGAGAGAAAAGAAAGAAGGAGATCAAACTTGGGCCCATGGTAGATCCCGGTTGGATATGCTAGTGCAAGTGAGATAACCGATAGAGTCAGCGACGCGACTGGAGCCAGCGAGATCGAGCTCAAGCCCACTGCCCATGAGAGGTCTGACGAGATCCCTAGCCATAGCCTTGAGTTCGTTGATGCGTCTCTCGAAGCGGCGGACGTTGTCGCGACTGTAGAACTCGGGGGTAAGCTTGAGGAAGCGCTTGCAGTCGTCGTGGTCGAGGTACGAGGCCGGGTTGCCCGACCCGAGGGTGCGATAGGCGCGTCCGACGGCGGACAGGGGCGGTACGACGGGGGGAGGAGGAGGCTGGCGACTACTCCTGCCTACGTCAGACCGGGAGGATGACGGCGGCGGCGGCGGGGGCTGCGGGGAGGTATTGTCTGCTATCCACTGGCGGAAGAGGCTGACGGCGAGCCAGTCGAGGTAAGAGGTGGTAGGGTGGACGGGGTCGCCGCGCGAAGTGACGAGGTTGAGACGGAAGAGGCGACCCTCGACACGGCTGACGGCCTCCTCCAGCTCGTCGACCTTATCCTCAATCATGTCAAGGACGGGGTCGGGAAGAGCGGCGCGCAGACTGCGCTCGCCAGAGGGCCACTGCCCGACGACGTGGATCAGGGCCTCTTGAAAGATGACCTTGCTGCGGGCTAGGTAGCCCAGGCGCAGGTACGAGACGGGATACTTGGCGATCTGTTTCCACAGGCGCGACTGGAACTGGAGGAGGTGGTGGTCGACGCGGGGGCCGACGACGGCCAGCGAGTCGTACTGGTCTGCCAGGTTGAGGAGGCTCTTGCACTGGACGTAGGCGTCTGCGACGTTGACGCCGTCCAGGAGAGGTGGGTAGTTGTACATTGTGCGGAAGAGGTTGTCGTAGTCACGGAGGAGGTCGTGCTCGGCGCGGGTGAGCTGCGGGGGCGGCGGCTGCTGCTGCGTAACGGCATGATGGCGACGAGAGGATCCGAGTCCGAGGTTGGCCATGGATCGGGAGAAGTCGCTGCCGCCGGATACGGAGCGTGAAGAGCCGTGACCTGGTTTGGCGTGGCGGCTGCGCGACTCGCCTGGTCCGAAGAGCGATGACGTCGTGGCCATGGGCGCTGGTGGTGCGCGGTCGTTCCTGCTGCTTGGGTCCCTTTGCACGAGCATGGGTATGTCGTCGTCGTCGTCGCCCATGTCCAGCTCATATGTCCACATCTTGTTCCGTCCCGAATAGGCCCATGTATTACTGCTGAGAGTGCTCGCACTGACGGGACCGCCAAAGTCACCGTCTACAGCCGATGCTGACGGAGTGGGGATGCCATCTTCCCCGATCTTGGTGAGCTCGTTGCCGCTGGGGAGGGCTGGTGGACGGACGGGTCGCGCCTTGGACCAGGGCTCCGAGGTGCTGGCCTCGAAGAAGCCGCTGCAGCGGACTAGCGTGTCGCGGTGCAGAAGGTAGCGCTTGTCGACGGGACTGGCGCTGGGACCGGCGCGGATGATGATCTCGACGTCGCCGGACTGAGAGAATATGGGGAAATCGTTGTCGGGGATGTAGGATGTTCCTCCGCCCGTGTGCGATCGGTTATACCGTTTTGCGCGTGATAGGGTGGATGAGTGCGCGGCGGGTCGAGAACCACCACCGATGACGGACGAGGCGCCTCGACGGGAGAGGGATGAACTCGTCGTTTCGGGCTGGGACACCATGTCACAAGAGAAAGGGAGGCGCGGGGGACTCGAGTGAGGGACCGCCGTTGCTCTAGTGATATGTGTGTGTGTGTGTTGTGCGATTCGTTTTTTTTTGTGTGTGTCGCGTCTCTGGCGGGGGATAGACAGAGGGAGATGAAGAGAGAGAGAGAAAGTGGGATCAGGGAAGTACAAGTAGCAAGAATAGATGTATAGGGGAATAAAGAAGACGCATCGTCCAGCGCGCGTGTGTTGGTATCAGGGTGAATATGTGGAAATGAAAACGCAAGCAGGGCAACACACGAGACAAGCAAAGGCAAGTTGGACAAGCAGGACAAGCAGGACAAGCAAAGGAGAAAGTTGGAGGAGGGGAGTGAGTGAGGAGTGAGGATCGGTACTATGTGGGTTCTTTAGAGTCATGGGGGGGGGGGAAGGCACCACCAGTAACCAGGATGGATGGAGTAAATAGTTACCAACTAATCTTGTAACTCTTGGGGTCCTTATAACTGCATTGCATACATATGCATCCCTTATAAGAAGAGTACGGAGTGCTATGGCTGGGTTTTATTTAATACAAGCTGCAGCTGTGTCCCACTCTGTTTTCCCATCATCAGCTGCCAACAGCGAGTGGCAAAGATGGAGGACTCCTCCATTCAGGTTCCAGGTTCCTGTAAGGGTAGTCTAGTAGTCACTCAATCACTGGAGAGGAGGACGAAATCACTGGAGAGAAGAGAATGGATGGACCTTGGGAGTCCGCCCCCCCCCTTCTGCTAGCACTTTCTCAAACGAGCCAATACTTGGGCTCCATCTGCTTATGGTCCGCCAAACATGCTGCCCGGATGCATGCAGAAGTTGCATGTTACGGAGGATCCATATGTACAAAGTGACAAGGATCAGAGTCTTTTAGCTTGCAGGCTTACAGGTTTGCAAGCTTTCTACCATCATTCTCGCGTGTTGTTTTACTCTGTTGAGTTTTTGTCTTAGTGAATATTCAATCTATAATAGGAGACTTGACTCTAGTATTCACTACATAGTACACCCATAGGATGATATGATCCAGGTACGAGTGATGCCAATAGCGCTATCAGTACTAGTACTACTAGTACTACTCAAACCGTGGAACGCTCTACTCATAGTGCTAAATAACAGTAACGGCCCGTCCCTCATCTCATCATTCCATCCCATCATACCCATCACATGCTCAACTTGCATGCGAAGGGCGTCACACTCTCTGAGCTCTTATGCATCCTGACCCATCCTCATCTGGTCATAAGCACAGCCCATATAGCCGAGACATATACGAGTTGCACACATATACATACATACACACACACACACACACTCTCTCTCTCTCTCCCTCTCTCATGCTACTCGTACAAGCCAAAGAGTGTGTGTGTGCCACTTGGACCCCCCCCGGCCCGCACCCCCGGAGACATCGAGTGGCGCAAGTGGCGCATATGTACACCGAGGCTGAATTGTGGCTGAGCACCTGTATACACTCCCAAATACTTCGTAAAGCCGCATTGAACCTGGTAGCTTCAACGTCATTGCTACAGCTTCAATTTCACACGGAGGAAAAACCAAAAAAAAAAAAACACGACAACCAATTCCGCTTTTTTTGTCCGATATTACCCGCGACAATTATCCCTCGACAACCTCCAATACACAACATACCCCTATATGGCTTCCCGCTGAAAGTCACGGGCTTGTTGGAGCTGCCCCTCCCCCGTCAGGAGCCAGTAAAGTGGAGGAGGAATGGGATCCAAGTCGCCCACCAGATTTCTCAACAGCGTGACCCGGCCGATTTCCGTGCTCGACTTCAAGGAGTCCCTGGACGCGATATGTCGTCCCCAATTCCCGGCGGCCAGCTGGGCCGAGCGCCGCGTGCCCGTCCTGGCCATTAGCGGCGGCGTCGACTCCATGGCCCTGGCCTTTCTCTTCTCCGAGCTCCAGAAGACGTTTGGCGGCCTGCAGCTGGGCAACTACCCGACCCACCCGGCCTGCGCCGTCACCGTCGACCACAAGCTCCGCCCGGAGAGCGAGGACGAGGCGAGCGAGGTGGCGCGCGTGGTGCGCGGGATGGGCGGCATCAAGTCCATGGTGCGCGCCATCCGGTGGAGGGAGTGTCAGAGGAAGGGCATCGACCCGGCCACCCTGCCCAACGTCGAGAGCCTGGCGCGCCGTCTGCGGTACTGGTGGCTGGGCTTGACGTGCCGCAGCCTCAAGAGCCCGTTCCTCTTCACCGCCCACCACCAGGATGACCAGTACGAGACGCTGCTGATGCGCCTGCTCGCCGGCCACGGGTATCGCGGCCTCCAGGGCATCCGGTCCGCCAACGACATGCCCGAGACGGACGGCCTCTACGGCGTCCACAAGAGCGGCCTGCTGGTCGATCAGAGGAGCGCCAGTCCGCTGGTCAACTTCCGTCCCACGGTGCGCGAGACCAAGAAGCTCCGTCACATATTCACCGACGACAAGGACGATGCCGACGCCGCTGCCGCCGGTGCTGGCGCCTTCGGAAGCGACGTCACGCTCAACTGGGACTCCCTCGACGGCATCCACTTCCACTCGCAGATCCCCCCGGCCACCGAGCCTTTGGTACCCTACCTCAAGCCCCTGAGCACCGAGGACGGCGGCGTCCACGTCTACCGACCCCTGCTGGGATACGACAAGGACCGGCTGCGCGCCACCTGTGAGGCCAACGGCATCCAGTGGTTCGAGGACAGCACCAATCAGGACGAGACCATGACGCGCAGGAACGCCGTCCGCCACCTCGTCAGGAACTACACACTTCCCCAGGCCCTGCAGAAGCCCGCCATCCTCGCCATGTGCCACCGGTCCCAGAAGCGTCAGCGTCTCGAGGAGGCAGAGGCCCGCCGTCTGCTCGTGCGTGCCGCCGTGGCCAGAGACTTTGACTCGTGCGCCGGCACCCTCATCATCGACCCGCCGCCACTCGGCGCCCGCTCCGTCACCAGAACAGCCAGACCGAAGCGTCTGCACGACGATGCACGACGCGAGGCACGCAGACCGCACCAGCGACTCATCGCCGCTCTGGCAACCCGCCAACTCATGGGCTTCGTCACCCCGGAGAAGAGCCTACCCGCCCCATCCACCCTAGGCACAGTAGTAGACCGTCTCTTCCCAGATATAGCCTCCGAGCCAGCACCACGTGGCCCCGCCGCCTTCTCCTTCTCAGGCGTTCTCTTCGACCCCATCGTCAGACCCGACACATCTACGAAATGGCTCCTATCCCGCGCACCATACAAGTCCACCCTCCCAGTGCCCGAGTTCCCCGTCGACTGGCGAGACTACAACTCCCCGCTTCTCCCCAAGGGCTCGGACCCCACCCCGGGACCCCAGGACACATGGGCCGAGAAATCCCACGGCTGGCGCCGCCTGGTCCACCCCAAGCTGTGGGACGGGCGGTACTGGATCTCCCTGGCCAGCTGCGTATCAGAGCGCTTCCACATACGACCGTACCAGGCGCACCACGCGCGCGAGTTCCGCGCCTCCCTGCCTCCCAAGACGCGCGCCCGTCTCGAAGATCTGCTCAAGCATTATGCCCCGGGGAAAGTGCGCACTACCTTACCGGCGCTGTACAGGGCTGATACGGGGTCGAACGACGCGTCTAAGCGGGTGAGGGATGAGCACCTCAAGATGCTGGCGCTGCCATCCCTGGGTATACATCTCGACGGGCTGGATCGCTGGGTTAAGTATGAGATTAGCTATAAGAAGATTGATGCTGGGCTGTTGGGCGGTGGGCGGGGGGTGTCGTCGAGTGGGCCGCTTGTTGGGTATCGGGGGACTGTGGGGTTGTCTAGACGGAGGAGGATGAGGAGGGTGAGGGGTATACGGGAGAGTGTATGACTTAAGAGAGAGTATATAAGGGTATACGACTTGAAGAGAGTACTACACGAAAGGGTATACAAAAGGGTATACAACTTGAAGAGAGTACTACACAAAATGATTATATAAAAGAGAATACAAATGATCTCTGCTAATGAAATAGAAGGCATATAGAAAGGTATACAAGAGTATATATATAAAAAAAAGTATAAGTATACAAGAGTATACAAGGGTATACAAAAAAGTATCCAAGTGTAAAAGTATATAAGACAAATACAATACCACTCAACAAGCATACCAACATCTCGACACTCCCAACCACTATAATCAGACAAGATGAGCCAACCCCCCACGCCCAAGTACACACAGACACCCAAGAGCGCACAGACCTCAACCACGACAACGCTTATAGATAATGTACTCCTTATCCGGTCGCATATCCCCCTCAACCCTCTGTTTGATCTTTATCAGACGACCACCATCCCTCCTCGAACCATCCCCTGGCGAAGCAGGACCACGCTCCGGAGGCGGCGACACTAATGATATGCCCCCGGGCGCGGGAACATGCTGATACGAAATGGCTCGGTCTCGAAGACCGGGCTGAGCCATGTCGTGCTCAATAGCATAGTCGATGAAGAAGAAGTCGGGCAGGACTGTCAGGAGCACACCGGGGGGCGTGGTGAGGAAGTGCCCAAAGGCCATGTGATGCAGGAACCGGAGGTAGTGGCTGTCATCAACGGCGGCGGCGGAGGAGGAGGCGGTGGAGGTGTGTTGTTGTGCATGCTCTGCATGTGCATGGGCGATATTCTCTTGGCGGGGGAACTCTCGGAGGCAGAACCAGCAGACTCCCTTCTCTGGGTAGTCGGCCCCCATGTGTGATTGTATGTGCTCGATCCAGTCGTCTACCTGGTGGCTCGTGAACTCTACGCTGCAATAACCTGCTATGGCAAAGATGCAGACCAATGTGCGTGGGCCGGGGGCTGAGACGACTGATGATGGGTTCGTTGCTTTTTGAGAGAGTTGAATGTTAGCTGGTGAGAAGAAGGAGGATGTATAGGAGAAGGGAAGAAAAAGAGGGGGGAAGGAAAGGAGGGATGAAGGAAAGGAGGAGGGAAGGAAAGGAGGAGGGAAGGAATATATATACCTTGTTGTTGTCGTATAGCCCAAGCGGTATATTCGCTGGGGAGACTAGTAGCGGTGATGGTGCTGGTGTTTTCCGTCTCCCGGGGGGCCAAGACGCATTCGTGATTGCCGCATGTAGAATCATGATGCGGAGCGTCGTTGATGTTGTTGGCCTCGATGGACTGGGGGGAAGGGTGATTCATGTCCATGTTTTCGATGGGAGCCGAGAGGGGGAAATTGATGAAGGTGAACGGAGATGGTTGAAAGGAGGAATGATGGTGGCAGGTGGAGTGGTGATGGTTTAAAAAAGGAAGATGAGGAGAGGAAAGATGGAGGAGGAGAGCGATATGTCGGTCTTTTTATACAAGTTAGAGGGTCATCTCATCACTGTAATTATCTTGCCGTGTTGATCTTAATCAGAGCTATACACACACACACACACATACACTGCCTTTCTCTCTCTACGTTACCATAATTCTTGTACATACACACACAAGATGTTCTCGGCATCACTCATACACACGGAGGTGTACACATGACTATCACACCTAGTAAGGGATGTCATTTTTTAATCAAAGGTGAATAAAGGTAGTGAAACAGTTCAGTGCATGCATCTGCCCGTCCCGTCCATCCATTTCGGGATATTTCTCCAGAGAAAAAAAAAGAGGCAAAGAAAAAAAAAAAGAGGCAAAAAGATGATTAAAAAAGACGGTGTGGTTTGTACTACTAACCACAAAGCATGAATGACATGCTCGAGGAGTCAGGAAGAGGAAAAAAGGACCAGAGTCCACAAACCAGAATGGCAAGAAGGCCTCCGTGTCAAATGCTGTGCAACAGTTGCCCTCTCCCCCCCTCTCTCTCCCTCGAAGAATGTGGGAGGAACTGTTGGTGGTGGGACTTGCATGGTAGACGTGGCACACTCTCTGCATGACCAACAGTGGAGGGGATTACGGTACGTCTTCTCTGGTGGTCTATTCAGTGTCGAGAGTGTCGTATGATTGGTATCACATCCGCCATCAGGGATTGTAAAAAAGAGTAGAAGTTGGAGGGAAGTGTTCGTGTCTACAGTGCATCATACGTATTGAGATCCAATATGATACGTCACAAGTCAATCATTGAAGAGAGATTATCTCATCCTTACGCTATATGATGGGGCTCAAGAGGATATCAAGGGGAGTCAAGAATAGACAGAAGACACAAGACCCAAGAGAAGACAAAGACGAGGAAAAAAAAAATCAATCGTCAGTATTACATAAAACTCTAGCCTTGCAGAGAACATTACGAAACTGCAAATGTCGCCCAGTCTCATCCCCATACTTGATGATGCCAGGAAACGCCACGCACCGAACCTCCCTCTCGGCCAGCACACCCTCCTCATCCTCATCCTCCTCCCCACCACCGCCAATATCCTCCATGGTATCCACGTCAAACGGGATGCGCTGGTGCGGGAGCACAGACGGGAAGTAGACTCTCAGCACGGCCTTCTGCACAGCCAGTAGACGAGCTAGATCAATGGCATTGTTTACTAGTGCACGGAGACTAGCGTCGCGTGGTGTAGTCTCTGCTGATGCTGCTGGTGCTGCTGACGATGACGGGCTCGTATTGCTGCTGCTGTTACTGTTGTTGTTGGCAGTGGAAGTGGGAGTGGCGGTTATGGTATCCATGATCCAGTTTATACGCGACACAACCTTTTCTGCAAATGCTGCTGTCTCGTCTGACAGACGTTGTGGTGCCTCTCGACGGATGAGGGCTAGAGTCGATGATCGCCACTGGTTGACGGGTTCTTCGTCGCCAGCTTCACCACACACCTTGTTGTCAGTATGACCATTACGCAGTGTATACGCTGTGAGTTGTCAAGGAACACAGCCGTGACAAAGGTGTAAGAACAAAAGAACAAAAAAAAAAAAAACATACCAAAAGATAACAACAACTTCTCCATGTCGCGAAACTGCGCCATCTGCTCGTCCGACAGACCAACGTAGTACGCATCAAACACCATGTCCACCAGCACCCTCGACGCAACCGACTGCAGCAGATACACCTTCGACGGAGGCGCCGCCTGACCGCCATCCTGAAACAGTAACGGCACCAGATCACGCAGCTCATCGTTGTCCACCACCTCCTCCTCGGACACGGACAACAACCTCGCCCTACGAAAGTTAGTAATGACCCAGTTCTGCAACCCGTTGGCCAGCCTGGCCATGCCGTGCACCACGTCCTCGTCCGTGGCTTGCCCGTCTGTCCTGGTGCTCGTGCTGACAAACTCCTTGAGACCGCGCACCTGAGACCGGAGGTGTCGTGCCTCGTCGTCCCGCTCGCGAAGCTGACGCCGCAGCACGTCCCACCCGCGGCGCAGCTCGTCCCTCTCAGCCGCGCGCGTCTCCCCCTCGGACCGGAGGAGCCGCACCTGCGTGTCCGCCCGGAGGAACTGCTGGTTCAGAGCGCTGTGCTTGGCCTGCCAGAAGGTCGCCGTCTCGCTCTCGTTCTGGCTCAGCCGGTCTAGCTGCTGGTTGAACTCGTGCTCCATGGCGGCCATCTCCCGCTTCAGTTCGGCTATGATCTTGTCATTGTCCGTCTGTGATGGCGGCTGCGACAGATGCTGCTGTTTGTCATTGTTGGCAGCAGAGGAGGACGTGGTGGAGGGTGACTGTTTCTGCTTGGTGGGTGGGGGTCGTGTTCGACTGTTGCCGCCACGAGATCGATCCCTTTGTTGTTGCTGTTGTTTTTGCGTATTCCTCGATCGCGTGTGACTGCTGCTGCTGCTGCTGCCGTGACCGGCGGTGGTACTCGTTGTGGTAGCGGTGGTGACGACGTCCTCCTTTTCGGATGGGAGGGGTACGCCGCCGCCCCCGCCGTCCGGAGGGGAAGACTGGTTCTCCGGCGTGGCGTTGTTGACAGCTGCGCGAGGCGGCAAGGTCGGCAGCTTATCTGATGCTTCTCCTTGTTCATCGTGATGATCTCGTTGCTCCTTGTTGGCTTTCATGCTGTCTCGCCTTTTGCTGCTGCCGCTGCTGTTGGTAGCCGCTGTGCTAGCATTGCCTTGTTTGGTGGTGGAGGTGGTGTGGGGTTGCGATGACGATGACGTTCGGCCGCCGCCGCCGCCGCCCCGTCGCTTCTCAGATGAATTCATCTTGGGCGTAATGTGTTGTCGTTTTGGATGGGGGCTTCGTGTTCGGACGTCGTCTTGTGTCGAAGTCTGTGGTAGCGGATACCTGCAGGCATGTTTGCAGCAATTTTAGAGCATGTCGTGCGATGCGTCCCTCTCCCTGTCTTGGCGATGCGATGCGATGCGATGCGCGCTGTGTCCCCGGGTTTCTCTCTCCGTCTGCCGTGCTCGGGTTCCGTATTTTGACAAGGACTGTATGTAGTGTCTTTTGCAGGTCGTTGAGCTACTGCAGCCGTGACACTGACATGTTGGTGCGAGGACCAAAAAAAAAAAAAGGATGCGAGAATTGAGGGGTTGGAGATGGGGCTGCTGCTGCTGCCTGGATGATGAGGTGGTGGTGTGGTGGTTTGTAGTACTAAAGCTGCTTGCCTTTGCTTACCTGTGGAGCTCCAAAACACCAACTTCTCCTCTCTCTCTCACTACACAACCTCTTTCACTACATCATGTAGTTCTCAGTAATACATGTACTTGAATATTATCACTCGTACAATTGTCTTTTTTTTCTCTTTTTTTTTTCTGTGTCCGCCCCGATCCCCCATCAATCACATCTACACACGTATACTCTGTACAATCCATCGTAACTCATACACAACGCAGCAAGACTCAGTCGAAACAAATCTCACCTTCCACCTCGTACGCCTGATCACCATCGCTGCCCTCAACATTTTTCGCCCCCATCCGACATATCGCCACGATTCGCACAGGCAGATCCTCGGCCCAGACGTGCTCTCCATACCGGGCAATCAAGTCGCGCGCATCCAGCTCGAGACGTTGTTGCCTCGACTTCTGTCGCCCCTGCTGTCCCTCCTGTTGCTTCTGCTGTCCTTGGTACTTCTTCTTGACATAGATGGTATTCACCACCGTAGCATGCAGAAGCAACGGTCTCTTGTCATCCGTCATGACACCGGCGTCCAGGAATCTCTGGCGCAGCGCCTCGCAGAAGCGTCGCAGGACACCCGTCTGGTCCGTAGGTGGCACGTACAGCACTGTAGTGGCTGATGCCTTGCGCATAGCTTCAAGGCCGCGCATCGTCAGTGACAAGGAGGGCGGTGGCCTCTGCTGCTCTTTCCCCCCTTGACCTCCTCCATCCTGTTGTACAGAAGCGTCTTCGAGAAGGTCACGTAGACGAATGCTCTGTATAATGGCCAGGGCTCGTGATATGGCTCCCGGTTCGCGCAGGCTCATGACACCAAGCGTTAGGTGAAGAGTGCCTGGGGGACGCACTGCCTGCTCGGGGATGACGGTGCTCCTGCTGCTGGTGCTACTGCTGGCACCGCCACTGCTGACATCGGATTTGAATGATGCCAAGCTCCGACTTAGCTGTGGGCTTGAGAGTGGTACGCATAGGAAATGCGTGGGTGGTGGTGGTTTTGGTGGCATGATGGTTGCTGTGGGTTGAGTTGGGTCGGTGCCAGTTCCATGTGGCGAGAACTTCATATGGGGAGGTGCAGGGTAGGACGGGTTTACTTGACCGATCAAAGCAACGTATATATATACATTGAGGAAGCAAAATGAATCGAATAGGATCGTATAATAACATTTGCACAGAAGTATATAGTACTGGCTGATCGCGCCTGTTATTGCTTCTAGTTGGAGGTCAGACGTCTTTGTGGTGTTGTCACAGTGGTCTGACAGATGTAAGTCGGTGTCATGAATCAACATCACGCAGCTTAAGAACATCGCTACTCCTAATATTTTGGCCTTTTCTTTCTCCCTTTTTTATTCTTCCTCCTTTTCCATGATCCCTTCGTTTTGAAAATTACATTTGTATCTCATTCATAACATTACCATACCACCCCGTCAAAACATCATCCATACCAATTGTATCGTCGTCAAAAAAGGCTGACACCTGATTCAAGTACGCCTCCAGCCCGCTCGAGTCCGGAAACACGGGGTTATCAAAGCCAACCGCCTCGACCGAATCAGCAAAATGACTAGGCGGACCATCCTCAAGCATCACATCAGAATCCTGTACCGGCACATCCCCCTGGGAACCTTGGTGATACACAGCCGCCTGGATGGTCTTCAGTAGTCGTTGGTACCTGACTAGACGGCGATCCTCCTTCATGTAAGCCATCCCGGAACCCAAGAGACCAATGCAAATCGACACCTGGTCATGGTGACTGGCCGGCCATCTGGAAGCAGGGTTCTCAACCGAGACCTGTTTGGACTTTCTCCTACAAACATAACACAAAATTAGTACGTGTGGCATAATCATCATGACGATGGATCTCGGTGATCAGGGAATTGACGAACCAATCGCAGTACATGGCTGTCAGAGCAACCATGACAACATTGTGAAACTGCCTCATGCACCGACACACGGCCGATATGCCAAACTGCGACTCAATTTTGTACCACTGCTGAACAGCGCTGGACACAGCCCGGGAACACGTAGCCACCATCTCCCGCGAGGGAATCATAAACGTCGGCGACGGGCGGCTCATCAGCAACAGCAGGAGACAATACTCAACCTTCAACTCGGCGTACTCTCGCGACCCCTTCATCCCCGGGTCGATATTCTGCCGCCAGTGCTCTAGTTCCCTTTGCAACGAGTCAAACTCGCTGCATATATCCTGGAAGCTGGTATAGTGCGCATCACCCTGGGGTCCCCTGGCAATGTACACAGACTCCAGGATACGCCCCGACAGACGACGCAGCTGGAGAACATGCTTGAATAGCGACACGCCCTTCTGGTAAAAGAACGGAGCCTCGCGAGGTTCATCATCAACCAGGGCGTCGAGACCCATGTCCGACATGGGTTCCAGGGCGTGCACGGCATGGTCGCGCACCGAGAGGACCCGGCCCGTTATGACAGCCACATGCCTCTCCATCGAATACACGCACCACCACGTCCTGTTGCGCAGCTCGACCTCTTCCCGACTGAACCCCCATCCAGGATTATGCCTATGGAGGCCGAGTTCGATGGCAAGCGACATGGTATACCGACTGAGCTGCCACACGTCGTTGCTATCAGCAGACTGCACCGAGTCCAGATTCCGTATCGTCACTAGGAGAACGGCCTGCAGCCATCCAAGGTCCCTAATACTGTAGTCCATACCGCTCAAGAAGCGTAGACTAGTGTTGTAATAGGCCTGGGGGTCGTTCAGATCCAGCAGCTCTCGATAGGCCTTGTCTTCGACACAGTTGGCACTGGCCAATGCCATGACGATGAAGACCAGAAACCGCGTGTAATTGCTGGTGTTTCGGGAGTCTTGGTACACGGATCTGAACGCCGCACGGAGCTGCGATAGCTTGAGGAATGGCCACCACACATGCACGCGGGCTATGTACCTGTGGAGAAGGAGTTTGGCAATCGGCTTGGGAGGCAGAGCGGCGAATTGATCGGGTGGATCAAGATCTCGGAGTCCCGCGTCATGGTGGGATGTGAAGTTGGGCAGAATGAGCTGCATTTGCTTGAAGAATATACGAGCAAAGGTTGAACCAGCTGCGCTGCCCACTGTTTTCAAAGTGAGTCAGTGGTATGCATGTAGAACAAATGGGATATTCATATGGTCGGCTTACCATATCTGTTGGCAGAATGCCCCGGTGATCCGCCGATGGCCAGAATACCAATCTCCTCGGCTTCATTGCGCAAGTCGGCCGCTTGTTGAGGCTGTTGTGGCAAGTGCACACCGTCACTGTTTCCTGCCGATGTTGATGTGGCTGCTTGGGTCGGCGGTTCCTGCACATGCTGATGGTTGTTCCTTGTGGCAGTCGCAGCAGCTAACTGTCCCTGCAGATCCCCGATAATGCCTTGGAGTTTCTCAACAGAGGCGTAAGAGTACGAGATGCACTCGGTGATGTTGCACTCGACATTTTGCCTTTTACACGCCGAGCATCTCGGCACCTGGAGGTCGCACTTTGGGAGTGTGCGGGTGCGCGTGTTAATAGCACATCACAACGGTCGGAGATGTAGCATTGGAGATCGAAGTCACTCTCACCTTGACTTTGCGACTGTGACACCGCGTACACGCCTTGTATATCGACGGCTCTGGCCGAAGTTCGTGGGATTCGTCCATGGTCAGGAACGGAGGAGGCCGAGGTTGTAAATCGGAGGACACGAAGTCTTGGTAGAGGCGCGATAAAACTATCTCGGTTTTGTCCGAGTTCTCAACTCGGGGTCTAATATTGAAGCTATGCGGTGGGGTAGCGGGTATGGATACAGTCAACGTAAACCTGGATAGGCCTCAACAGAGGGAGACAATTGATCTCAAGGATATCTTTTCTTCAAAAATCCACATCTTGTTCTAGAGGCGCCCAAATCACGCAAGGTAACGAGTTGTGAACCAGCCCAGATTCCACAATTTAATGGGACCTCGGTGGCTGCCGAGCTAGTACTCGGGAGAGACCGAGTGGCATATGCAGGCAACCCGAAGGCACGGAGTCCTAGATACGAAGCAGAATAATGTAGGTACCTTTCAAATTTATTTGGGGAATAGATACGGACACGGATTGAAAATGAGAGATAATGCGAATTAATTGAACCTTTAACATTCACTGATATCTCATTTCCAAGTGCTCAGGACTTGTACGTCAAATCTGCGTCTGATAACAGCAGAAGATATTATACACCATGGAGCCCAGTCAAAAGAACGGCACCGGCGCCACACATGACAGTGTGTATAACGCCAAAAACAGTTCTATCATGGTATGTCGACATCAACAAACCGATGCCATGAGAGGACCCAATTGACCAATATAGATTGGTATGCGTGATGGAGTGACTGGCGAATTCAAACTCGTCCCAAGAGAACAAGCCGTAGTCTCTGTCTTCGACTCTAACTTTCTCATCGGCGATGGGATTTGGGTAAGTCATTATTCTTGAAAGCAAAAGAGAGAGCTGGATGCTGACCATCCCGAATAGGAGGGCATCCGCGCAAACAACGGCCACATCCAATTCGCCTGCGAGCACATCAACAGGCTCTTCCAATCCGCTAAAGCAATGTACATGGACCTACACCTCAGCAAGACCGAGCTCCTCGACCTGCTCCACCGGACGATTGACGACAACGATATGGCCAACGAACCCCACGTACACATCCGACTCGTCGTGAGCCGCGGTCTTAAGTCGACACCCTACCAGAACCCCAACGTCAACATCGGCATGCCCCTGATAACCATGATCCCTGAAGTCAAGGCCGTCAGCTCCGAGTCCAAGGCGCGCGGTCTCCGTCTAGCGACGACGTGGGTCCGCCGCGGGCCCCCCGACGTCAAGGACGAGCAGTGGAACCACATCTCCAAGGCGACAGACGTCCAGGCTTGCATCAGCGCTAACGTCATGGGCGTCGACGAGGCCCTCATGCTTGACCTGCGCGGCTACGTCAAGACGTGCAACTCGGTCAACTTCTTCATAGTGCGCGGCCCGGAAGTCTGGACTCCCACCAAGGAGAATCAGATGCAGGGGATTACGAGGCAGAAGGTCATCGATGTGTGTAGGCAGAATGGCATCACCATTCGCGAGCTGGACTTCACACTCACAGAGGTGTATGGGGCCGACGAGGCCTTCTGCTGTGGTACTTTCCCCAGTCAAATCCATGTCACTGAGGTGGATGGGAGGGTTATTGGTGATGGGAAGAGGGGTGTGGTCACTGAGACTATTCAGAAGTTGTATATGGAGCTTGTGAGATGGGATGTGAGTAGGTCAAGGGAGGAGGTTGCTGCTGCTTTGTCGAGTGGTAGGGATTTGAGCTTCTTGGACAGTATCAATCTTCCTGGAAAGGCCATCGATGTGGATAGTTCTTGAGCTAGACTGATGCTGCAGTATAATTGTCACATAAGAAGTTTCAGTTATCAAAAGTATGTTCATTCTGGATTCTTCTGGAACCTGGGACCTTGTTATAAGGTACCTGGAATAGTAATTATGTTCAACGCTGCTTGTATACATGTAGTCAAAAGGGGCAATACTGCATGTACATGTATATAACTTTGTACTCTCTTCTCCCCTATTTCCAACATGTTCTAGTAACACAGAAAGTATGCTTCTGCATCCACGTAAACAAAACTATTTGATTTGGTAACCCACAAGTGCTCTTATGGAACCCGGTTCCTAGTAGGTGTATCGAAAGTTGGGGTTCTGACCGTCGGTCTGATCCTCAACCTCAACCTCAAGACCCATGTCGACGGTAAACTCGGAGGGTTTGCCATGAATTCGATCTCTCTTTTTGTTTTGAAGAAAGCAAATGACGCTTTTAGACACATGTTAATGACAGCCCCAGTAAGATGGCGTGTAAGTGGACTTACAAATAGAGTGCTCCCATAGCACCGTTTATACAAAAACAAGCCATCATGGCCCCGATACCAAGGGGATAATGAGGTGCCTGACTTGTGCGGAAGAATTGGGGACCAATTATGTTTCCAATAGCTTTTAGTGAATTATATTAGAAAAATGTGACTTATTTCCCAATATAGTACTTGGGTATAAAACAATTGCCTGCTTACAGTAAAAGACGGCAACAGATATGGAAGCAAACGACTTCTTGGTAGTACCGGAGTTATTCGATGACTGGAGACTCAGCATCGTGACAAAGGACACATTATAAAAGCCCATTAGGTAAACACCAGTAAGAGATGCGGCACGATGAGCGTCGATACTCAGGGCTTGAGAAAAAAATGTTAGAACCAGGGTCTGCCATCTCCGTTGGGGAAGGGGAGAGGGCAAAACTCACTGCGAATCATGACTGTGCCGGCGAGAGCAGGTAAGGTCGACAGCACCCAGAGTAGACAGCGCACGTTGGGAATGTACATCATGATGGCTGTGACTGCTATCTGCGCGACGAGAGCAACGGCAGCTTGCGGCGAGGCCATGAGGACGGTCTTTTGCTCCGAGAAGCCATAACCGGCAATGATGAGGGGGTTGAAGTTGGTGATGCCGGCGTTTGTGACGGCAAATGCCACGATGGCAATGGACAGTACCCAGTACTTGGGGTCTTGCATTGTTTCAATTACGTGGGACGTATTCCAGTTCTTTGAAAGGCAAACGACACGATGCGTCAGCCCGTTCCACTTTGTTATCCGTTTCCGACCAAGAGAGACATACCTTGCTAGTACTACCGCCAGTTTGATTTCCCGCAGTCCGGATGCTCACGAGTTCCTTCTCCTCTTTCGAAAAGAACCATGCTTCATTAGGCTTGTCAGGGAGAATGAAGAAGACGAGGATGCCGAAGGCCATGGTGATGGCGCCATAGATGATGAAGAGATACTACATGTATGTCTCGTGTAAGCCAAACATCCACATTATTATATTAAGAGCAATTTATACCTTCCAAGGAGAGAGAGAGCCCTCAATGTGACCAATGGCATATGCCAGGATACCACCAAAGATCTAAAGTACACTGTTAGTCTAGATAAAGTCCATTTGGTATGAGTATCAGGCCTACCCCAGCAAACGTGTTGTAGTACAAGGCCGAGGCAAGAGCCTGTTCCTCCCGGCGATACCATATAGACGTCAGGATAATACAAGACGGTAGCAGCGTAGCCTCAAAGGCACCGAGGAAGAAACGGGCCGTAGCCAGTGTCGCGAAGCTGGTACACGCAGCCATACAGGTGATAGTGACGCCCCAGAGGAAGAGCAGGACGCCGAGGAATTTGCCGATGGGGACTCGCGTGAGCAGCCAGAGACCGGGAAGCTCCATGGCGATGTACCCAAAGTAGAAGATGGATCCGAGCCAGCTGTACTCTTGATTGACGAGATGTGTGTCGTCGCTCATACCGTACACACTGGCAAAGCTCATGGCGTTCTGTGCGGAGAGATCATGTTAGTGGCTTTTACGTTGCATTGGGTTTGGATGTTACATGTACAATACCTTGTCGAGGAAAGCGAGGAGCGAGGCTACAACCATGACCATCAAGACTACGGCGTTGGTCTTGATGAGCAGCTTGCGATTCTTCTCGGGAGTCAAGAGTGGTGGAGAGCCATGTTCGCCGTCTTGTTCTAGGGAAGATGGGCTGGGGGTTCCAACTTCCACCATGTTGTCTTCTTTTGTGTGCATATTGGGAGCTCGAAACTTGACGAATTCCAATATTGCAATCTAAGGAAGTGAAGCAAACGCCTACAATTGAGGAGAAGTATTGTGAAAAATGGTGTAGTGCATTGATGATGTTTCATTGAATCGCGGCGGTCGTAATCAGCGCCATGTTGATGGTGATTCCAGCCCCTGATAATAAGAACGGCGCCTTCTTCTACAGCAGAAATCATATCTAGAACGTATGGAACCAATATATCTAGCACGCAATTGTATTCATATCTTTCGCTATCAAAGAATCTGGTTTGGAATAGCATACAAGGCGCTCGGGCATTGCGGTCCCTCGGTGTCGACCGAGCGGGACCCGCTTCAATGGTCCATGCCCTCGGCGGCGAGCGAGACCGCTCACAGCACTAGGAAGATATGTGTTAACGGTGTAGTGATACCAAAGAATCTGGAGGATGACTGAATGAAATGAGCTGCTTTCCTATAGGGACACTGCTAAAAGGGCCCTATTCAAAACAAAGCCCTCGTTTCGGTCGTCGTGTAAGTTGGACTCGAATCGAAATATCGCTAGCCAGCCTACCCGAGAGCGCCCAGGACGTGAGGTAACTGCACGTCTAAGCACTTTGTTAAAGCCCTGAATACCCCTGCGAAGAATTCAAATCAACATCGTCTAGTTGACCCTGATTTATATGTACTTGTACGTTTCGAATAGCGTTGTATTTGAGTCTGTTGAAGAAAGCAATTGGGATATCGTCTGTTCACATGGAAAGATGCCCTAAAGTATGCCTAAGGTAAACATTAAACACAACAGATATGATGTTGACATACATCATTGCCCCTTTTTCTGGATCAAGAAAACCAAAGCTGTTTGTTTTAATATGTTCCTCATGATTCGTAAAACACAATAGACGTTGTTGTTGTTGAGGATCGGGTCACAGGTGTTGTGTAGAAGTGGTAGACTCAGTCGAAAAGGGGTCTGTGGCTGGGATATCCATGAGATGTTCTTCGAAGCAAAAAAAGACGGTGATTGATATGCCACAGTAGGAGCCTGGTCCGGCAAGTCAGCAAAGTCTATGTACAATGACTGACTGACTCTCCGAGTTGAAATCGAGGTTCCAGCCAACGCGGCGGAGACCCCGACTACAAAGGGTTTCGGCGTAGCATCTGAAAATAGTTGTCATTGAACCTGACCAGCGAAGACGTACGTTTCGTCCGCGTTAATGATGCCCCGAAGAAACTGAAAGCAAGCCGCCAGGGCTCTGTGCATCCGGGAATATCTCGGTAGGTTTGAGGTCCAAAGTATCATTAGCTGTCCAGGAACCCAGATTACCGACGACTGGGAAGTTAGCAACTGACTGGTATGTACATGAATGTACTCCAGTCCCGGCTGGCTGTTTTGCCAAAGCAGACCACGTGGAGGAGGGGTGCAGCGAGTACATGTAAGGGGAGGCTGCTGATTCCTTTGTTCTCCTTTCCCACACAGAAACACACACCCTCTCTCTACACCCTCCTGTGTACCCTCTTTTGAGAATTGGCCCACAGACTAATTATACACCCCGACGAGATCTGACGATCTTAGGCCCGGAAAAGAAGCTTCCGTCGGTGAGGGAAGGAGAGAGTCTGTCGAGTCGCACTGTGCCTGTGTTGACATATGGTATGAGGCAATCGTCTGGTTCCGCCGAGCCGCGTAACAGGCGGGCAATACCAGCCGGCCACGATGAAGATTTGTAATAGGAAATTTAACAATTTGGTGTCTCTAATATGTGGTCTCATGCGAGATCCTTTATGCTACACAGGAGGCACTAGTAAAAAGAGGAGAGAGAAGAAACATCTTCTTTTTGAATCTCTATGTATAAAATTGGAGTAGAAGCCTTAATAAAACGCCAGATAATGAACTCTATACAGAGTTAAAACAGAATAGAAGAAATGTACAAATGAGAAAGGTAAAGGAGTGTGACGCAAATCACTGTCGCAGAGCCCACTGCTCCTCATAGTACTGGAGCATGGCGGGCCAGCCAAGCAGCATGGTGATGCCAACAGCGTACCTATACAAGAGATCAATGTCAGTAGACTATTCTCCAACTGAAACAGAAAAAAAAAAAAAAGAAGAAACATACGTTGGTACTTGGACGCTAACCCTTCGAAGCTGCTTGCCCCAATCGGCCTGGTGCTGAGCAGAGTACTGGTAGGTGCGAGCCGTCGACGAAGCCGATGAAGCCAGACGACGCTGGACGACGCGAGAAGCCAAAGTCACGGCGGGTCTCATATTGACTGATGTTTTTGTTTGTTTTTTTTGTATAAGTAAAAAAAAGGGAGTAGAGTTGTTGGTGATACACCGAAAGGGATGAGTGGTGATGGGTAGTCGTGAGAGTGGAGATGAAGATGATGAGAAACTGTCTTGATGAAGAATGATATTTATTCTCTATGGAGGCGGACAAAACAATATTTATAACACAGCAGACTTCTACTCCGTCCCAAACCATCGGGTCCTTCTTCTCAAGGGGAGCCCAGACGGAATCCATTATCCAAAGCAAGCAAACTTCCCTCAATATCCCGACATACAATAAAAGAAAAAGTCAGACCATTTCAACCCCCCCCATGCGTGGTCATGCGGAGGATCAGAGGAGTGTACGGAGTGTGCATATGGACAATACGAGTAAGGTGAGTGTGCTTAGAAAAGAAAATCAGTCATTGTGGCCTGATGCCAGTTTCGAAAAAGGGACTTGTAAGGAAAAACGGTTAACATTGAACCAACGGAACAATTCATGTCACGCCACTCTTCTCATCCGGGGTATCCACCGTGCATGTCGCATAGGCCGGGGCCACCCGCTCACACGTTGAAGGGGGAGAGAGAACCTTGAAAACGTGGCGAATCAACGGCTGCTTATTATTACGCATTCCTCATTTGGACCTTTTATTGTCCTCTTTCGTGCCATTCTGCCTACCTGTACTTGATGTATCGTTCTCTACATTGTATCGTGTAATTACCGTAATTCACAATGTACTCACTCATTCACTACCATTACTGCACCTCTCTCTGCATTCATCCTAAAAACACCCGCTGGCGCCAGGAACACATCCAGAGGCCCATCTAGCCCCCCCATCTAGTCCCCCGGGTCTTACCTCTTCCGCCTCCCAAGAGCCTACTCCCACTACCTGCCCTCGTAGTACCTTATTCTCCCGGCCCAGACCAAAATCGCGAGCATTCCCCGTTTCCGTTTCCGTTTCCGGGTTTCCGTTTATGTACAGCCTTTTAACGTTTCCATTCTTTCTACGTTCCGTACCATCGGGTGTGGTGTCCTCCGCCATTCGTCATGCTACCTGTACTCGTTAGATTCCGAGGACCGCCGCCGCCCGGGCGACGTACATGTAAAATACAATGGGTCAAACCCCGGTCGGCGAGCAAACGGCCATCGGCGGCAAGACCTCGTGACCTGATGACTTGATTTCAGCGGAGCCCGCTTCGCCGAAGCACTCAATTGTCGGATGCCTCCGGCGGCCCTTGTCGGGGAAGACTGATCTCGCTACGCTCGCTGGTATAGTGCAATGGTGAAGATGTGCTTATTACTCATGTCGCATTGCCTCTGGCGGCCTCTGTCGGGGGGGGGGGACTGATCTCGCTCCTCTTGTTGAAGCAATCACCAAAGGTCTTCCATCCAATTAATGTCCACCTACTGTGTGTATCATGTGATGTGTGAAGCATTAGAGTTTGAAAAGACCTTCGAGAAGTTGGGACGACTCTTCCATGCTGTGGCTGAGGATTGTCTGCAGTGGCTGTGCTGCCTGCAAGCATTGGACCGCATTCAAGGAATTGCATACTCGTACGCAGAGGGGGGGTACCGATTACGTAGCATTGACGTATGTCCTTCCTGTACTCCGTACTCTGTAAACCTGTCTTCAACTCTAATGTGACCCTCGGGCCTTTAACCTCGCAGCATCCCTGCTGGCTATTACGACTACTCGTACTCTTACATTAACTCTTCTCTTCTCCCCCTCTTTCTTCTTCTTTTCAAAAACATCATACTTTGGGTTTTAATCTGGTGTCCTAATTGCCATTGTTCTCGCACGGATTCCCACCATTCTGCGGTGTTACCACAATTGGTAAAAATGCAGTGCCCCAATCTTGGGTATCACCAACTCGCGATATACGAGCACGAGATGGAAACGAGGCCTCGAACGAACGAACAAACAAGAAAAAGAAAGACGAGACCAAAGGGTTGCCGTGCGAAAATAATATCATCGGCACAGCGAAGAAACAAGATCACAACGCCCAACACCATAAAAAGGAATATGTCAAGCAAGATAAGGACAGAACAAGGCAAGATGAGGATAACAAGATATAAGGATAAAAAAATACGCTGTTGCCTTGATTCAACCATCTGGCCGCTCTGATCTCTCGTGCGCCGGAGACACACCGCGCGCACGCACGAATGCTCATGCCCACTTCATCTTCGAATTCTATATACATGCATCAATCAAGCCGCCGAGTGTTCCAGAACGTTTATCATCCAAGTTGGTCTCGCTCGCTCTCGCTCACTGTGCCTCACGACCCCCCTCCCACTCCCATCTGCTCGTGTTGCGGGAAGGTCATTCGACACATGCTGTTCGGGCAATCCCGCCAGCCAAGCCAGGTAGCCAGTCGCTCATCTGACCAACTTGGTTCCCTATAATGTGACTCTCATAACCGTGTCCATCTCTTCTCTCTGTCTGACTGTCCTCCCCCTGTACCCCTATTAATGACGCCAAAATTGGAACAAAAAAGCAAGAACAAAAAAAAAATCAAGAAATATAAAAAAAGAAGGGCCTAGACTATAGTCCCTTGATGCGAAGTTTCCGGGTGTGGTTTTGGTGGTGAACCCGGGGTGTGTTGCCCCCTTTGGAGTGGAGAACGATCACGGGGCAACAGCTGTTGGATGCGTGAAGTCTGCCGCCAATCATGAAAACCTTGCCCCTCCAGAGACAGTTCGAATAACCACGTTGTGACAACCCAGCTGCCCATTTTCTCGTAGTATTGTCGCGGGGTTATAGAACAAGAATGAAGAGAGGTGCCGGTAGCACGTCCCCCCCATCCCATTAAAAGACAAGAAAAAAAGAAGAGGGGAGAAGAGGAGGAGAAAAAAAGAAAGGAGCTGTGTCGTGTGGTATGGTGACAAAACCACTTTACTCGTCGAACTGGGCGTAGAATGCCCTCAGGCCCTTTTCGGCTCGAGAGTATTCGGTCTTGAGGATGCTCGTCGTCTGCTCAATCTTCTCGAGCATCTGCTCCTTGTCTTGGTTCGGTGTTCCGTCGAGGCTTTCAAGCTTTCCGTAGCGCTGGATCTTTTCGCATGCGTCGCGGACCTTGACGAGGCCGATTGTGGCGGACGAGCCCTTGAGGAAGTGGCCGAGCCTATAGATTTCATCCATGTTTCGCTCCTCACTATGGAAATGGCACGTGTTAGGATACTGAAAGAGAGATAGAGAGAAGATGGATCGCGCATGTCGGTTGCTGCTTACAGTGCCTTGTCCAAGTGTTGCAGAGTTTCCTCAACCTGTTCGAAGAAGCCAAATACAATGGACACGCTGAACTCATGGTCGTCTGCTTCGTCCATCTCCATGATCTGACCAAAGGTCATGATGTCCAGGGCATCGCCGGAGAGGAACTGTTGCGCCGAGGGTCGCATGTCAGCTAGGTTGGTCATGTGGTAGGTAGGATACAAGGGACAGGTGAAAGGTAGGCAGCTGGTGCTCGTGGGTTGCCAAGCAAAGTGCGGAGTAGGAAGGGAAACGGTGACGAGGAGAGAAGAGAGAGGAGAGAGGAGAGAGGAGAGGATGGAAAGAGGAAAGCACGTACGCTGCTAATGTCTGTAGTCATGGTTGCGGTGTAATGTGTGTTCGGTTGGTTGAGAGAAAGGTTTGCTGTCTGGCTCGGCTCGGCTCAACAAGAGAGCTAACTCAGACTCGACCAATGTGTGACGGGTCTTGGGGGCGGGTAGTAGACAGTTTTCGTGATGATGTAGCAGTATGGAGGGGGGAAGAAAAAAAGGCAAGAATCGAAGGCGGCAGGAGGGACGAGCCGGGGGGTAATGCGCTGAAGCCCAAAGGCAGCGAGGCAGGACTGATGGGTATTGGGTGGAAAGAGGACCCGAGTGGTGCTAGCAGTGTACGGAGTAGTCGTATGTGTCGAAAGAAGAGGTTCGGGGAAAATGTCAAAAGGAGTTTGAAAGGGGAGGGGAGGAGGGGGAGGGGTTGCTTTGTCTTGGCAGCGGGATTAGGCCCAGGGCTGCTCTGGTTGCTGGTAAAAGTTACTCAGTGCCCGCCAGTTGCTATGTGTGCTAAAGAGACAGAGAGAGAGACGGTAGCAGTACGAGAAGGTACTAACTAGAATGCTAATAGTGCTACCGGATGCTTTAGTGAGTAATAGACTAATAGCGGTGGTAGTGGTATTCGCTTGTATCGCTCCTCTCCGCCTGGGTGGACGTCACCGAGCAGCAGTAGTGTCTAGTTGCTGTGGTATTATGTGAACGGCCCGGCAGTGTGGGTTATATTACGCCTAGTACAGATGGAGTACTCGTACCGATGAGGTAGTACGCTACACTTGGTGGAAATGATAGTGCCGTCAGTGGTACTCTGTAGGAAAATGAGGTAACGAGCTAGTATCATAGACGAGGGCGAAGGGGGACGGACAATGACAAGACAGGGACAGATATAGAAAAGAGGCAGTCGCACAAAAAATGCTCAGAATGGAGTAATAATCCTCGTAAATACACACACACACGTATTACCTGGACAGGTACTGCCGAATAGCACGCAGTCTACTTCTGGGTCTTTTGGGACTGCAGACGCACAAAGACGTAGCCTACCAGGGCCCTAGTCTAAGTGTGGAAGACGAAGAGCAGGGGTGTGAAGGAGACGGTGATGGAGCCCAGCCGGAAAGAGGCAGGGTTATCGAATGGATGGTTGCACCTTGGGCTACGTTGTTGGCGGTGGGGATTAAGGAGAGAACGATACTAGTAGTATGATGGGCGAGTCTTTTTTCTTCTTCTTCTTCTTCTTCTCTCTCGCCTTGCTCTCTCTGTGTGTGTGTGTGTGTGTGTGTGTGTGTGTTTTTCTTTCTTCTCGCTAGCCGGTAGAAGTCACTAGTGGGTGGTGGAGTAAAAACGGTCTAGAAGTCGGACTTGGGTGATTTTTTTTTTCAGCGGAGTTTTAGTGTGCCCGTGTTCGGTGTGTACGAGTATGAGTGTGTATCGAGGACAATAGAGACAAGGTTTCGTCTTTTTTGGTGAGGTCGTCTTTTTGTTTGAGTACAGCTGAAATATGCGATTTGTCTTCTTATTTTGGAGAGAAGTAACTGGAACAGTCAGAAGAGGGGTGATGATGGAACCTTAAAAAAAGCAAAGACGGAAGGAGCGATGATGGTGAGGGGCAGGAGCGGGGAGAGCATGAATGGGAAAGTCGGTTCGTCACCATCAGCTTTAGGGACTTTGGTAGTAGGGTGACAACAGAGGGGCCTTGTTAGGACTACTACAGAGTACGGATAGAGATGGGATAATGATATGCTGATCCGAGATGATGACAATTGCAAAAAGCTTCAGAGCTTGATGTATATCATTACTCCCTCAGTATCACGACTACCACCACGAGTAGTAGTAGCAGTACGAGTAGTGGCACCTATATATTAATAGCAAGAGCTTCCACTTTGTCGACGTTGGACTTGGCTGGTACACAACCACATCCCACCAAGTAATACAACCCGCACTGCAGATGTTTGGGTAGCATCCATCTCTTGACCGGTCGGGGGATCCTGTAATAGCAGAGTGTTTGCTATAATACCCGACCCTTCTATTGCTATTACTACCGAGTACTCGTACATGTTGGGATGACATGTAACTTTTTTTTTCTAACCCTTTTGTTTTTTTTATTTATTTTCTTTCTTCGCTATTAATTTGATCCTCTTCTTTTGCCCCTCTTAACCCCTCCATTGTGCCCCTCATCATTCAAAAGCCCACTCTACTAATACTACCGGTTAAAAAAAAAAAAAAAGGACCAACACTCCGCGTACTTTGTCTCTCTCACTGCCGATTCCCCTCCACCTTTGGCGTTTGACCCAGAAGGAGCCCGGACCTCGAGGTCCATTGCCAAGCTGCCGCTTCCCATCCAGAAGCAGAGCACAAGCCATGCCCCGACTCAGCGGTCATACTGCTGTTGTACGAGGTATGATTGCAGGCCTCCCCCCGTGCAGCCAGACAGCAGGCATACACACATACACATACTGACGCATCGTTTTTTCTGTGCGTGCGTGCGCGTCTACATATACGTAGGCATCATTGACAGTTTCAGGCATGCAAAAAAGGGGATGCATGAGATGGCATATACCGAACATGTTCTACGGGAAAAAAGATGTGACAGGATAACAAAGGATAACAAACAACAACAAAAACAACAAAAAAACAATAAACAAAAACGGAAGAAGAAGAAAAAAAACACAACGGAAACTTCAATATTAGCCCAATTTTCCCGTCAGGAAATAAAGAACTAAGCGAGGCCCCGCCAACAAAGAACACTCACTAGTCTTTCGTTCTAAACACGGACGGCGGCGACGGGCAGACAATAAATCACGCCTACGCTTGCCACGTCAGGAACAAGAGCCGGTCCAGCCATGGCCCAAGGATGGTCAAAATGGGTATACCGAGCGTAAGATTCTTTTTTCTTCCCTCTTCCTTCTTACACTCCCGGTGGCATCCTTTAATAAGCCATCCATCCCTTCCCCCCCCCCTCATCATGTCCTTTTTATTTCCGCTTCACTCTGTGCTCCCCTCCCCTCTATTCAACCTGGTGCGCGCACCAACCGAGGGAAAAGTGACGTCATTCCACTCCCCACGGAATTACGTGCAAAGGCCCTCCTCTCCCACCCCCCACGCCACTGACCACCAACCAGAGCCACAAGAGACAACGTGTAACATCTCTCGGACCTCGCCCGACGAAACAGACTTCTATATCATGCATAGACGCAGGACCAGACATATACGTGAACAAGTGTGCGTGCGTGTGTCAGGAGGGGAAGGGGAGAACACCCTCTTCCTCCACCACCTGTATGCTCTGTTCATCCTTTCCGTAATGGAGGGAGGAGGGGAGGAGGGTCGTGATCAACCCCTCCCCCTCTTTCTTTCTCAACATAACTCATCAGCAGATATGAATGCAACATCACCATATTTCTCTCGTTTCAATAGCCCTCTTCGCTATTTTCTTGGCTGACACCATTTCTCCTTTTTTCTTCTTCCAACTATCATGAGGAAACTTATTCGTGCAATGATAACTCTCCCCACTCCCAAGTCGGCCAAGCATCTCGCCTCGACTCTTTCTTTTTTTACCAATGGGTCGCAACCCACAAGTTGCTGCAGAACAACAAATGTCCCCGATTTATTGTTTCCCCTTTCCGCTTCTAATCCTTTCTTCTTCTTTCTTTTTTTTCTTTCTTTTCTTGGGGGTTCTTTTTTACTGCTTACACCAGTCCCCGCTACGAGCACATCTAGACCTTTCTCTCTCTCTCTCTCATGCATCATGCAAGCAGGCATATACGATGACGTCTGCAGATGCAACAAGTATACGAATCAAATTCGGCAGTTTGGTGTAGAATATGAAACCATTTTAGAAACAAGAGCCTCTCTTGTAGAGCAATACCCAATATGAAATACGCATAAGCAAGAGACAACATTATTAAAACATGACCTTTGTGGCCACGCTCAGAAGCCAAGCTGCATCCCCCCACGCTCCTTCCTCACCTTTTGGCGGGGCAATCCTCTCGTCAGGCGCGTTGGATACCCCTTCAAAGTGCCTCGCTGACCAACTGCTCCGCCCCGCCAGCTTTCTCAATTGCTCCACGTCCTCCTCCTCCTCTTCCTCCTCTTCATCACCACTCTCCTCTTCGTCATCCTCATTCTCTTCCACGGCAAACAAAGTCCACCCAAACACATTGCTAAACCATGTACCCCTATCAGCCTTCCCACGACGCACCAGGCGTCTCACAGCTGCCTCATCATCCTGCAGGCCACCTTCCCCGTCGTCCCCATCGAGCTGCTCCAGCCTCTCATCCAGGTTGACAAAGTCGGGGCCCTGCTGATGAATGTCGTCGTCGTCAACAGCAGCAGAGCCAAAGTAGGACTCTCCGTGGCCATCTGCAAGTGCCAGCATCGGTGAGGCGAGTGAGCTCCGCCGCGTAGCGCTGTTAGCCCTACTGGTAAGACGGCTTCCGCGTACAGATATCCCACTGCGATGGCCGTTGTAGTCGGACGCAGCTACCGAGCTACCTCGTCTGCTGCCGCCCATATCCTTCTCTTGGTCCAGCTCCCGCTCAAAGTCTTCGTCGTCGCCCTCGTCCTTCATGCCTGCTAGGCTGGTCGAGCTTTGCCGTGATACAAGCCATGCCTGGCCCTTGAATTCACGCGCCTCGGTGCTCATCAGGGCGCCCGTGCGGAAGAGCCAGTCGCTGTCGCTGCCGTTGTCCTTGGGTCCTGCCCGTCGCCTGGGTGTCGTCGCCCCTGGTGTCCTGGACTTTCGGTGGAGCTGCGTCGTCGACTTGCTCTTCGTCACGGGACCTTGTCCTGGCGTCGAGGCTGTGCGGTGGTGCGAGCGTGATCGGGGGCTGATGCCTGGTGTGCGTGATAGTAGGCGTGGTGTTGTAGGGGCTGATCTGCCTTCAATGTAGGATGTGCTCTTCGTCGCGTGAGTGCGGATACCCGCCGCATCGCTATTGTAGACGCCGCCACTCTGGTCTTGGTCGGTAAAAGGCATCTTGGTCGTCAGGGGCGCCAGGGTGAGGTGATTGACATTGGTGGAGGAGCGGTTCTTGCGACGAGCGCGCTCGGCGTGGAGAGGATTGACTGAGAAGTCCATGATGTCTTTTCCCCTTGCATGCAAATATAATTACGGTTGTTTTGGTTGATGGATAGATGAAAGGAAAACAAACGATGGTAGAGATGATGATGATAACGATGAAGGAGATGATGATCGTCCGGGGAAAGGGAGGCTGGGGAAGGGGAAGATCGGTGAGGAGGGGAAAGGGAAGGGCGACTACGCCTGTGTGGCCCGATGCAACTGTTCACGGGTAAAGCAAAAACAGGGAATCAATACAGGCAGAAGAGCTTGCCGTAGTAGTATTGTATTACACCTGCTTGTACAGGACAAGCTTGCAAGCTACCACTTCTGTCCCTCGGTACGGAGCAGTGCTACTCTTACGCTCGTACTCTCTAACTTGGCACTTCAATTGTTGGGGAAGATTGCGGAGGGCGGCATATGCCCCACCAACCTTTTTCTCCGGATATTACTACCACAGCGTTAACCTCCGTGTTTTACTCGGTGCAAAATTCCTGGTAAAGGCTTGTGTTAAACCTTGCTTTTTCTGCTGCTGCTGTGGCTTGCAGTTGGTTATGCTAAGTGGCTGTCTGCTGCAGTTTGCCGAGGTTCTAGCGACCAATGCTCTGCTTGTGAATGATCTGCTAGGACAACCAGAACACACACACCTCACACACACACAAATACGGCATGAAACCCGTGGTACTATCCTTCTGAAGCTAGCACGGCTATGTAATTACCACTTCCTTAGCTCTCACTTCCCTCGTTCTTGAAGAATGTGAGGTGGGCAAGATGCGGCTCTCTCAACGCTGTGTAACCCGTATCGATAGGCATCGTGGTGGGCGGGTACTTCACATCTGGGGTACGCTAGGTCACTCTGGCACTACATATGGGTCTGAAGTGACTTAATGACGCGGACCCCTCAAGTATCGCCACTGCTACCATTTTCTCTCTACCTGTAGACTGACCACAGACTCTCCGCCATTGGCGGGGCGGAAAATTCTCGAGACTGACCTCACGTACCATCCCACCAACATCCATATATAAAAAAACCAGAACCACACCACATCAAGATCTTAGTTTTACCTGTTTCACGTCCCAGGGGAAAAATCGAAGGCAAAATACTGCACGAAAGCTAGCAGAGGCTCTATTCATCTTTTTTTTTTTTTGGGCGGGCTTGACCCTCCCATGTCAAAGCAAACACTGCCCCTCATTCACTGAAGCCGCACTCATGCGCAACCTACGCAACCTCTGGTTTGGCCGCTGGCGGCACCCAGACATCACATCCGTCTGCTGGGACTCGGAAAAGGACGAAATACTGTGCACCATTGGTCCCACGTCGCAGAGCTCCAACATTGAGCTTGTCCGTGTCTCTGAAGGTCATGACATGTGAGTTTCGCTGCTATCCAGATTTGGATCTTAAGTTAGAGAATGAAAGATTGTCAACTCACACAAAAATTCCAGTTCACACGATATGGTGGCCAACTGGGATGCCCCCAGCCCCAGTCCCGACTTGCTGGTCGACAAAGTCTTGAATCTGCAGTATCTGAGTGGCACGGGGACGACATGCCTTGTCCTTGAGGGCGGAGACATTGTCACGGTGCAGGAGGACATTGGCGGTGGAGGTCCCCAGATCGAGATCATGGGGTCTATCGACGACGGCATCGCCGCAGCTGCCTGGTCTCCCGACCAGGAGCTTCTCGTTATCGTGACCAAGGCCAACTCGGTCCTCTTCATGGGCAGCACCTTCGACCCAGTGGCCGAGGTGAGCATGACAGCCGACGACCTGGGAGCTTCCAAGCACGTCTCCGTCGGATGGGGAAAGAAAGAGACGCAGTTCCAGGGCCGCGGCGCAAAGGCCATGCGCGACCCTACCATCCCCGAGAGGGTCGACTCTGGTCTGCCCAGCAGCTACGAAGACGGCGCAGTGACGATCAGCTGGCGCGGTGACGGAGCCTTTGTCGCTATCAACGCCGTCCAGGAGGGTGAGCGCAGAGTCATCCGCGTCTACTCCCGCGAGGGCGAGCTCGACGGTGCCAGCGAGCCGGTCGACGGACTGGAGAGCACGCTGAGCTGGAGGCCCGCGGGTAACCTTCTTGCATCGGTGCAGCGCATCGGGACGGAACGCGTCGACGTCGTCTTCTTCGAGCGTAACGGCCTGCGCCACGGCCAGTTCACCCTGCGCTCACCCGAGTCGACCACCCCCGTCACGGAGCAGAACCGCATCCGCCTCGAGTGGAACATTGACTCGACCGTTCTGGCTGTCGTGCTCGACAACCTCGTCCAGATGTGGACAATGGGCAACTACCACTGGTACCTGAAGCAGGAGATCCCTATGGACCCGAGCTTTGTGTCGCTGTCGTGGCATCCGGAGAAGGCCCTGCGATTCGCTGTCGCCTCGTCAGACACCGTCATCTCGGCCGAGCATATATTCAACACGGCCAGGGGATCTGCCCGGCCACCCCACGACAATGGCGCTGTTGCCGTCATCGACGGTGACACGGTCAAGCTGACGCCATACAGGGGCGCCAATGTGCCCCCGCCTATGGCCCTGTTCGACCTCACACTCGAGTCATCCGTCATAGACGTCGCCTTTGGCCGCCACAACGAGACTGTCGCTGTTCTGCACCACAAGGGCGTCGACATTTTCGAATGGGCCCGCAACCCGACCAATGGCCGCTTCCTCAAGCCAGAGATAAAATTCAAGGTCCCCTTCGAGACACCCAACATCCCAGAGTACCATGTCGCCCTGCGCCTGTGCTGCAGTTCCGCCGGCGAGTTCCGCTGCATGAACTACCAGGACGACCTGGGGTATCTGCAGCTGGGTGTTGGACTTGGAGAGATTGAAGGCCAGAGAATGACCCTGCTAGATGACCACCATGCTCTTGTTGCCACGGCTATGTATGAGGATGACGAGACTGACACGGTGGAGGGGTACGCGCAAGACCGCACTGGCAAGCTGTATCGCCTGTCTCATGACGGGAACCAGCTTCTGCACATGCAGTTCCGCACCCTCCTCCCTCACTTTGAGATGGCCAAGGTCGACGGGGAGTTGGTCGCTTTTGGTCTGTCGAGGAATGGACATGTTTATGCCAACTCCAGGCTTCTGGCCAAGAACTGCACTTCCTTTATCCTGACGCCGAGTCATCTCATCTTTACTACTAACAATCATCTCATTAAATTTGTTCATTTGAGTTCTGATGTGGAGGGTAAGAACGCCCCCCTTTTATCTACCCAATGGAAAGGCGAATGCTAACATTTCCCAGAACTCGAAGTCCCCGAAGATGACCCCGAAACCGACGAGCGCTGCCGTAGCGTCGAGCGCGGCTCCCGCATCGTCACCGCTATCCCTACAAACATGAGTGTCATTCTCCAGATGCCCAGGGGCAACCTCGAAACCATCTTCCCGCGTGCCATGGTTGTCGCGGGCATTCGCAGTCTCATCGAGGAGAAGAACTACGCTCGCGCCTTTTCGTACTGTCGTACTCAGCGCGTTGACATGAACATTCTCTACGACCACAAACCCCAGCAGTTTCTGGAGAATGTCGGTCTCTTCCTGGACCAGCTCAAGGGGATTTCCAACATTGACCTCTTTCTCTCTGGTCTTCGGTATGTCCATTGTACCACCCACAACCAACCCCCTTTTTTTTTATTAACATATCCAATCTAGGGAGGAGGATGTGACACAGACAATGTACCAGGACACGAAGCGCTCAAAGGAGGAGGTGGCTGCCGCCGCCGCCATCCCCAGCGCACCTGAATTCAGCCTGACAGACACCGCCAAGCCGACTTCATCCAAGGTCAACACGGTTTGCGACGCCCTACTCAAGGCCCTTCAACCCCGCAAGGCCAAGCACCTGCAGAACATCATCACAGCGCACGTATGCAAGGACCCGCCAGCACTAGAGGACGGCTTGAGCCTTGTGGCCGAGCTGCGTAAGGAAGATGAGAAGCTTGCAGAGAATGCCGTGGAACACATCTGCTTCCTCGTCGACGTGAACCGACTGTACGACCACGCACTGGGCCTGTATAACCTGGACCTTGCACTTCTGGTGGCACAGCAGTCGCAGCGTGACCCACGCGAGTACCTGCCCTTTATGCAGAAGCTGCACGCGCTTCCCGACCTTCGGCGCAAATTTGAGATTGACGACCACCTGGGCCGCCAGTCCAAGGCCCTTCTACACCTGCAGTCCCTCGACGCCTTCGATGAGTTGTGCGCCTACGCTGCAAAGCACAAGCTATACGGTAACGCACTGCGCCTGTACCGATACGACCAGGCGCGACACAACACCATCACGGACCTGTACGCCGCGTATCTCGAATCGACGTCTGCGCACCGCGAGGCCGGTCTGGCATACGAGTCGTTGCACAACTTCGCCAAGGCGATGAGCTGCTACCGTGCTGCGGGCGCCACATGCTGGCAGGAGTGCCTGTTTGCCGCGCAGCAGCAGACTCCTCCCCCCTCAGCCGATTCAATGCACGAGCTTTCCACCACATTGGCCGAGGCCCTTTGGGAAGCAAAGGACTATGCTTCCGCAGCGACAATCCACCTCGACCATCTCGACTCGCTCGAGGACGCAGTGCGTTGTCTATGCAAGGGATACCACTTTGCCGAGGCCATGCGGCTGGTCGTCCAGCGGAACCGCGCCGACCTCCTCGTGTCAGCAGTGGATGTCGGCCTCGCCGAGGCCCTAGGCAGCACAACTGAGTTCCTGGCCGACTGTCGCTCCCAGTTAGGCGCCCAGGTACCCCGTGTGGCAGAGCTGCGCCGCAAAGCAGCCGAGGACCCCCTGTCCTTCTACGAGGGTGAGCGCGCTGGAGGCGGCGACATCCCCGACGATGTATCCGTCGCTGCGAGCTCCCGTCTCGGCGCGGGCACCTCGGCCAGTCTGTTCACGCGGTACACGGGCAAGGGATCTGGCGTCAGCGCCGGTACCCTGGGGACGGGCGTTAGTCGCGCAACCAGCAAGAACCGTCGTCGCGAGGAGAAGAAGCGCGCCCGCGGTCGCAAGGGCACCGTCTACGAGGAGGAGTACCTTGTCAACAGTCTGCGACGACTGGTCGAGCGCGTCACGGGCGCTAAGCCAGAGGTCGACAGGCTGGTGTTTGCCCTCGCGAGACGGGGTATGCCCGAGCGTGCCAGGTCGGCAGAGACGCTCATGTCTGATGTCGTGGCGGCCTGTGAGCGTGCTGTTCTGGCCGTCTTCCCGCAGGTGCAGCAGGCTCAGGCGCTTAATGGTGTTGACGTGCCACAGGATGATGTGGCGGCTACGGGTGGTGGCGGGGCTGTGTTCAATGAGTTTGTACAGTCGCAGGGTCTTAGTGTTGAGCCGCCTGTTGTTGCTAAGTTTGAGAGGCTCTCGTTGCTGGGTGCGTGAGAAATTGCCGGTTTAGAGTAAGGAGGGAGGTTGTATTTTGCAATTAGAATATAGATGAATGATGGGAATTAAGAGTAAAATGCAGAAATTTACATCATCAATGGTACGGGGTAACGGAAGAGAGGAATGGAGATGTGCGCAAAAGTACATGTATTGGCGATGAGATCTAGGATGCTGCCTGCAGCTTTCCTCGCAGCTTTAAAAACAACATATGGATACATACAGGTCCTCGAGGATTGCTCAACGCCTAGTCAGACAGCTAGGAGCGCCGCCCTAAACAGCCCCGATATTCAGGATGATATTTCTGGCGTACGCCGCCGCCACCAGGGAGGCATACCCTTGCCAGTCTTTGTTCTTGTGAGAGTCGGCGTAGTCACAGATTCCGCGGATGGCGAGGCAGGGGAGGTAGTTTGCGACGCCAGCCGTCTCCATCTCAAAGCAGGCCACGCCCTTCGAGCGGGCCAGCTCGTCTCGCACGACAGAGTTCCTCATGAGCGTATTGCTACTAGCAACAAGCCCATAATGGACGACAGGCACTCCAGCCTGTTCCCTGTGCCTCTCCGGGCGGTTCACCAGCGAGGCCGGGTGGTTCCCGCACGCAGCGCAGGAGTGTTCCGGCCCCCGTACGTGCGCGAAGCTGGCCTTGTACAGCTTGTCGGTCGCTGCCGGGGGTCTCGTGTACTTTTCACGTCGGTTGATGTTGACGAGAGCCTGGTTTATGTCCGTCTGTAGGAGGAGACCCAGCTTTGCCCTCGCTCGCGTCCGGAGCTTGGCCGAGGCGGCAGTCAGGACGGGCGGCGGCTGCTTCAGCGGCCCCGTGTCCTCGAATACCCCGGTACGCATGCCAGTATAGATATCGTACTGCGCCACACCACCGAGACCGCCGTTGGGGATGCCCACGACAACGTCACCGAGTCGCACGTCATGCCGGCCAGAGGGGGCGCCGCCGCCGACACCGACCACAAGGCACATTTTCAAGTTGACAAAGCTGCGGACCATGTCGACGGCCACGTTGGTCGCTATGTCCGTCCCGTATTCCCCTTCAGGGATCTGGGTGATGACGACGTTGTGAGTGCCGATTCTGCCTACTGTGTAGGCGTTGTCGTCCCGCGGCTGACGCCTGGGTGGTGTGTGCGTCTCGTCTAGAAAGACTTTCGCGCTGACGCCTTCGAACGGCAGGGCGACGATCCAACCGATGGTGTACTTTCGGGGGTCTGCCATGATTTCAATGTGTGTGATTGGGAGTTATGGATGTGTATATGTTTTCTCCAATTGATGAAGTTTTTGGGGTGATACAATGAATGGTTGATGTTGGGCATACGCTGTGTAACTTGATGAAGATGGGTGTAAGTCGATTGTCGGCAGTGCGGTTTCCCACGACGTTTTATACCCATTGCTTCACGATGAGTCTTCAACCATACTATCATCAATGTTGGTTGGAATGCCATATGCACTCTACTATTAATAGCCAGGTGTCAGAATTCAGGAACAGAACGGGCGCGTCAAAGTCCAATGCGAGTTGCAGATAAAGACGAAACGGTGGTTGAGTGCCCCAGTTATTGTCAAAACTCTCCATACTCCGTCCTAACGTACACGTTTCGCGGTTTCATTATATGCACGCGCACTTGAAGTGTAAATAAGCGCCGTATAAGCGCCGTATAAGACCTTAGCTGCGACCACCCAGGCACCTGCATCACAACATTAACATCTCATTGACTACTGAATATGTTTGCCGCTCTCATGCTTGACTTTTTATCATTTTCTCTCGCTAAGTGAAACTCGTTGTTCCTCATCAGGATGACCAGGCCATATCAGCGTCTACCATTATAAAGTGTCAGCCAGTCGCTCAAAACGTGTCGAACCAACAGTTCAATGCGAACTTACCAGGATGAATCTGGGGAGAGGGTATGTCTTTCCTAGATTCCCTCTTGAGCTCGTAATTGGTGCCAAATCTTTTATCTCGCTCCGCAACCCGATTGAAGTCCAGCTGCCCCTCGGCAGTATAGCTAGTCATGAGCTTAGGATCACCAAGAGGCACACTGTGGCCCTGATCCGTCTGCCAGAGATGGTATACTTTCCCGTACAGTTGGACCACCTGCTCCATCTCACGCTTCTCGGCCATCTCCCAGGCCGCCTCTGGTACGGGTAGCGCATTCGGCATGACCAGCATGCCTGACTTTACCTCGAAGACGTGCGAGTGCCATAGTTTGCGCTCTTCGGCTGGGAGCGTCTCGTATATCCGCGGTGAGACCATGTACTCGATGCCGATTAGGCGAGCGTCCTTTTCTGCTGAGTCGTATAGTAGGCATTGGCGCACCTCGTCGTCTTTTGAAAAAGTAAGTATATGTTGAGAGATGGATTTTGAATAATGAGTAGAAATTTACATACTGACATGGGCGCAGTAGTGGTTCGTCTCTACGGACCGTGATGGCTCGTCGGCATATGCGTGGAATGCATTAAGGTGGGCACAGATGTTTTGGATTGGTTTGAAGCTCTGTGCATTGTCAGTATGGGTAGATAATAGTTATAAAACATCTTGAAGGGATATCAAAAGCCAATTGAATGGAATAAAAAGATAAGGAGGCTGGTGTACCTGTCCAATTGAAGAACCTGTTGTGAGCACCTTGTTCTCGGTAGATACCGGCTCTCCGGCGGTTTCGTTGGTGAGAGGCAGGGGTTCCATTATCAGATCTGTGTTGGGCATGAGATGGTCGCGATTTCGTGCAGAGCATCGGTCGGTATTCTATTCTCTTCGTTGCAAAGTATTATTTATGTCTACTTTCTAGTTTAATATTTTGTCTTGGCGTTTTATTGTACATATATGTATGATATTTCTGCCCGGTCTAAGACGTCACTATAACGCACTCCAACCGTGCGTGTATGAGGTTGTGTGGGTATGTGTGGCGAGGGTGTGGCAATCTCGATTCAATGATTAATCACAGGTACCATTGAATATTAGCGAATGTTCTCAACGGCATCGTTTTATTATTTGCTAGCCATAGATTCATAAATTGTGGTGCAGGGTTCGTTACGCTTTTGACATGTTATTTTGCGCATCGACAAGATGTCACTGATATTACATTTTGGTCAGACAGAATATGCTACATTGATATATTGCGTATTATTTCAACTAAATCGTAGATTATAATTCATACATGTATTTTGAATCGCTTTTATCCTTTTCCCGTTTAACATCCCTTAAAAGACCAAAAATCCTCAATCTATCTGCCCGTAGAAAGAACATAACCTCCATCCACAGCGATAGTCTCACCATTGAGATACTGGTTGCTAGCAGCGAACAGCATGGTAGAGGCGATATCCTCGTCCTTTCCGGGACGCTGCGCGGGTACCTTATTCGCATAGTCCTCCTTTTTGATCCCACTCTTCTGGTTCTCATCGCTCTTCCCAGTCGTCATCTCACTTGGGAACACGCCAGGTGCGATACCATTGATGCGGATCTTGAGTCCCGCATCGGAGATCTCGGACGCCAGCATGCGCGTGAGGTGGATAGCCGCCGCCTTGGAGGCGTTGTACTGGAAGTGGTGCTGCGACGTCTTGACCAGCCCAGAGATGGATGTGATGTTGACGACGGTGGCCGACCATCCCGGGTGGTTCTCGGTGGACGCCTGCAGGAGGGGCAGCATGGCCGTCGTGGTGAAGTACGTGGATGTCACGTTTGTGCGAAAGATGTTCGTCCAGTCGTCAAATGTCGCCTTGGGGTTGTCGAACAGGTTCTTCTTGAGCTCCTCGGCGCTCCTGTTCTCCGTCACGGGGAAGGACTCGCCGTCGATGCCGGCGTTGTTGACCAGGATGCTGAGGAACTTCTCCCGAGACTTGAGCTCGTCGTATAGCGAGGCTACGCCCTCCTTTTTCGTGATGTCGGCCTGCAGGGGGATGATGGTGCCTGTTGCGCCCTTGGTGTGGATGTCGGAGACGCGGTCGAGCTTCTCCTGCGTTCGGCCACAGATGTACACCTTTGCTCCGTTGGCTGCCAGGGCCTGGGCTGCCATCAATCCGATGCCGGAGCCACCTCCTTCAAGTAGAAGAGTTTGTGTTAGACAAGAGGTCATCGTGTATGGGATTGCCTGCGATCAATATGTGTACTCACCGGTGACGAGGGCGACCTTGCCAGAGAGGTCAAACAGGGACTGGCTAGAGAGGTTGCTGGTGTTGGACATTTTCGAAGGATGCTTGATGTATAACTTGTAGAAATAGAGATATTATGATCAGAAACAGCGACTATCTAGTATATATAATGCCCATCAATAAGGAAGACGTCATATATAGACACGGGAGGCAAGTATTAGGCGGGGCCATGTAAAAACCGGGATTCAATGTCTGTATATGTATCTTTCTCTGCATTGTATGAGTATGTATGTAGCTTACAAGTAGAGTTAAATCTGATATTGATGTCATAGATTGATCGAATTCTAGAAGTTGTATTTTAAATGCACGGGTAGATGAGCCATGTGTTTTACACATGTAGTGTAGTGCTAGAGAATGGCGTCCATGATGTGCAAATGTACATGTAGTATGTACAGTGACCTAGATCTGACCTCTACACATCATGCATCTTCATCTCGCATCGTATACAATCGCCATGTTTTAACCACCATGAGTGCCTCTACCAGATCCTATTATACTGATTTCTACGGTACACCATGCTTACCATCGGATAGCAGATCTAGAACAGAATAGAAACTTCTTCATTTTTTCAACGTACGCAGGGATTATGACCTAGAGGCAATACCGCTCGATGTTACCAGTGTTTTCTACCATATGTTGATTTGGTATACATATGTGCGTATACCAATAAACGAGAATTTCTCGAATATTCGCACAGGATTACGCTCCTAGTTCTCTGACTCAAACCACGGCGTTGAGATGTGATGCCCATGAAGATAATCACAAACAGGCGAGGCATCCTAATTGAGAAACATACGGAGCAAGCTCACGATGACCATCCGTCTAGTGCAACGACGACTCTATTACGTTGCACTGTTGCGTCTCTCACGCCCGCTCTTCAATAGGATATTGATGCCACTGTTGTTTCAAGAAACCGGCCGTCCTACAGCATTACCAATGGCCCACTCCGACTGGATTTGTCGGTCTTATTCTTCCACCGGCCAGATGCAATGGCAGGAGAACGACACGTTGTTGTTGCAGACGCGGACCTCGGTGATGTTGCAAGGGGTTTATTTTTTTATTCTTATTTTTATTTTTTACGAAATGCCCGTATAAGCATTAGGCCATGTATGTTTCATTGTTTCTTCTTTATTGTTGTACGGGGAAGCAAAGTAGGGACACACGGAGGGGATCAGACACCAATACAACAAGCTCGCACATAAAGGTATTTCACGGCTGTCGCGGATCAGTTCATGAGAGATACAGGAAATTATTGCATTGAATCCAAGGACCAATCAGCGAGGATAGCACCTAAAACGCGATGTTCAAATACCCGGAAATATTGAACAATGCGACCACTATTTACGGTATCCTCCTCCCCTTCGTTCCTATATCAATAATCCGGGTGCACGTCTTCAGCTCTTGACTCGTATTCGCCGATAACATGATTTAAGCGCCGAGCCCCTTTGTCATTTCATTAAGACGCCTAGACCACATGCCGCTATCTGGAGAGACGTGCTCAGGGCAAGAGATGGCAAGATCTCTCCCTTTCGATGATGGAACTAAGTAATTGAAGCTTGTTCGTCCTTATCATACTCGTAAACCCTATCCCTATGTTCGTCTGTGCCGTGATCCGGACCTGACCTTCCCTTTTCTGTGGGCTTTTCTTCAGGCTTGACTGCAGATGTTGGCGTTACATTCGGAAACGGCACTGAGGCCTGTCGATCGGGTCACCACTGCCGATCCACACAACGAAGCTGCCTTTGTTCAGTCAGAGAGTGTGAACGTATTCATTAGTACCAGTATCAATATTGCTACCGTCTTATAAAGAAAAGGAGTCAATTGAATTTTGTTGTGAATTCGCTTACATGTAAGCTTTTTTTCCCCATCCGCGTAGAAAATCTGCACCGTCTCTGTCTTTGTCGCTCCTCATTCAACCCCTTGACTCGACTCCAGGTTAGCTCCGGGGAACACCGCACTGCACTAGACCCGACGGCGCACTAAATCGTGACGATCCGGCATACCGGCACATGGCGCCCGTATACAGCCTTCCTAATCGGGCAGTTCCCCAAGACCTGTCCGGCCGAGAAGCCGATGTCGAGCACATCATATATGGTGTTTATATGCAACACGGGGTTATAGAAACAGGGACCTGAATACGGTACAGCTCTTATCAACGCCATTTCTGCTCTCATTGATGTTATCATGAAGCCACACTTGGCACTTTCGACAAGAGGGAGAGCGCGTTGAGCAAAAGTTCGCTCGCTTCTTCGTGTTCAATACTTGCCAGCTGCCCTGGCCTGATCTGCGTCGTATTTGACCGGAGATGGGTGGGTTTGTCGACAACACTCTAATGCTTGAAGCGGCCATCGTCAATGGATCCCCTCCCCAGCTCTACATCGCATGACCTTCTGTTCTGGTGATGTTACTCCAGTCACGATGCTACGAGTAAAAGTTCCCGTCAACGATGGTGCTTCATCACGGAATCTCCTACATGTCGCAAGAGAAGCAGAGTTCCTATAAAGAGGCTCCGTCAAGACGACTCAGATGATATTCTCCTTCTCATCCCACCAGCAGTGTCTCTCAAGTCATATCCATCTTGGTTCAATTATATACATCTCTACCCCTCACATCTTCTCTGCAAGTCCAAGCTTCCCCTTCATCGCCTCAGATGTCTCCCTCCAACGTCCTTTGCAGTCTCCTCGTGGGCGCCATGTCTGCCTCCCTCGCCGCCGGCGCCGTCGTGCCCTCCGCTGCCAGCACCGGTAGCTTCGAGGTCAAGCGCGAGGCCAACCAAGAGTTCGCCGGCCGCAACGGCCCTCTGGCCCTGTACCGCGCCTACAGGAAGTACGGCGCCGACATCCCCGAGACGCTGGTCCAGGCCGTTCAGAACAAGAGCGCCGGTAACCTGGCCAAGCGTGAGTCGGGAGACGTCTCGGCCACCCCCGACAACGGCGACCTCGAGTACATCGTGCCCGTGCAGATCGGCACGCCCGCCCAGACACTTAAGCTGGACTTCGACACCGGTAGCTCCGACCTGTGGGTCTTCTCGTCCGAGACGTCGAGCGGCGCTAGCGGCCACGACATCTACACGCCTAGCAAAAGCTCGTCTTCCAAGAAGCTCTCTGGCGCGAGCTGGCAGATTAGCTACGGCGACGGCTCGTCCTCCTCCGGCGACGTGTACACCGACACCGTCTCCGTCGGCAACCTCAAAGTCTCCAAGCAAGCCGTCGAGTCGGCTAAGAAGGTGTCGAGCGAGTTTGCCACGGGAGACAACGACGGTCTCCTCGGTCTCGGCTTCAGCTCCATCAACACCGTCCAGCCCACCGCCCAGAAGACCTTCTTCGACAACATCAAGGGCAGCCTGGACTCGCCCCTTTTCGTCGCCGACCTCAGGCACGACACCCCCGGTAGCTACATCTTCGGGTCCATCCCCAGCGCCGCTAGCGAGGTGCTCTACGCCGACGTCGACAACAGCCAGGGCTTCTGGCAGTTTGAGACCAGCACCAGCGGAGGTAGCAGCTTCGACGCCATCGCCGACACCGGCACCACCCTGCTCCTCGTCTCTGACTCCATCGTATCCTCTTACTACAAGAAGGTCAGTGGCGCCAAGAACGACTACCAGGAGGGCGGTTACGTCTTCCCCTGCAGCGCCACCCTGCCCGACTTCACCTTCACCGTCGGCGACGGCGAGATCACCGTCCCTGGAAAGCTCATCAACTACGCTACTGCTAGCGGCAACACCTGCTTCGGTGGCATCCAGTCCTCCAGCGGCATCGGCTTTGCCATCTTTGGAGACATTGCCCTTAAGTCCTCGTACGTTGTCTTTGATGGTGGCAACAACCAGGTCGGCTGGGCCCAGAAGGCTTAAATTTGGCTGCCGATGGATACTGTTGACCATATGGTCAATGTGGTGCCCAAGGAATCGATTGGACACGCTATCATGGTATTGAACATGTATATAAACTAGATGCATGTATGTGAACCTTTAGTGCGAGACTGCTCAGTCTCGTTTCAATTCATTTGAAATATTTCTATACATTTGTGCACAGCTTGATGAAGATGTATACATGTAGTCTTGGTATGGGGCATATGTTTTGTGACATTGGAGATTCGGTAATAATATTGCATGTAAACAAGTAGCATTGATCAAGTATGGACAACAAATCGCTAAGTGACTCTAGAAAAAAACACAGCTATATAGTACAAAAGCCGCAAGGCGAAGGCCATCGGCCGAATGGCTGGACAGGGGGGCAGTTCAGCAGACTATTCCCCCATGAGGCTAGCAGGGCCAGAAATTTAGCAGCCACCAACAACGCTGGGGACGTTCTTGCAGGAGCCGTAGGTCTTGCCACCCGAGACGTTGACGTTGGACCATTTCCAGTTGGAGCAGGCGCCGGAGCCGCAGACGATGGCCATGTTATGGCCCGAGGAGGAGACGGCGCCGGAGCCCTTGAGGCCGTTGACGGTGACACCGGTGATGGGGAGGCCGCTGGTGGGGTCGCCGTGAAGGTCGCCACCGTCGTAGTTCTGCTCGATGAGGACGCCGTACTTGGCGATGTTCTGGAGGGTGATGTCGGAGTAGGTGATGCCGGAGATCTTGCCGGTGGTGTTCTTCTTGGCCTTGATGCGGATGCCGTTGTCCGAGTTCTGGACGGTGCTTTCGGTGAAGGTGACGCCGGTGACAGTGTTGTCATCGCGGCCGCCGACGGAGCCGATGGACAGGCCGTGGCCGCCGGAGCAGAGACCCTTGTAGAACTTGATGTTTGTGCCCGAGTTGATGGCGACGCAGTCGTCCTGGTTGTAGACCTTGGCGTTGTTGATGTGGACGTTGTTGGACTCGCCAATGTCGAAACCGTCGGTGTTGTGGCCGCCGCCCGAGTCGCCGGCCGAGTTGTCAATCGTCATCTTGTTGATGGTCAGGCCGTCGCAGCCGTTGATCGACACGACCTGCACGGGAGAGTTCTTGATGCTGACGTTGTTGATGTGGGAGTTGTACAGCTTGTGCGCCGCGAAGAACTTGGGCTTCGTCTTGCCGCCGTTGGACCCCTTGGTGTCCCAGTACTTGGCGCCCTGGCCGTCGAGAACCGAGCCAGACGCGCCCTCCACCGTGATGCCCGTGCCGGCGACCGACACCAGAGGGCCCTTCCACTCCTTGTAGCCGAAGGTCGTCGTGCCCTGGAATATGATCTTGGTGTTGTCCTTGACCTTGGTCAGGTCCAGCGTCGTCCCAGCCGGGACGGCCAGGTTGTTCAACGTAATGGTCGAGCAAGAGGCCTGCTGCTTCATGGCGGCAGCGGCACCGCTCGAGCCGCTAAAGGTGCAGCTGCTCGAGGCGCGCTTCGCCACCTCCTCGGGTGCCACGAGGGGGGCAGGCGATGCCATGGCGCATGCCGCCAGGGCCGCAGCCACGAGTCCAGACTTGAGAACCATGGTTAGGTATGTGATGTGTGAAGTCGAAAAAAAAAAAGAGGGAAAAGAGAGTTGGACTTGGGAAAGTAAACGACAGTGGTTTTCAGTGAATGAATGTGAATGAATGAGTGCAGAGCAGGGTGATAAAATTGACAGAGAAGACGATGCTCTCGTCATGTTTATATACCTGCCTACCTGGGTTCGACCCGAGGCTCCCGTCCCCCCGACGGCCCATTGACACCGACGGCGCCAATGTTTCGTCTACATGATACAGGGCGGGATCCGCAGACGGTCGGCGAGCAATCAGCCGGAAACATTCTAGAATGCAGTGTCAACGGCGCTCAGCCGTGAAACCGAGATGAACGGAGCCTCATCCCTAGAGTGGAGCACGATCGTTCATGGCCCCGGGGCTGTTTGGACGCGGTTTAGACGAATGGGCGAGCAGCGTTATGTGTCTTGGCATTTGACCATGCAGTCAGGGGGAAAAGCATGCGAGGAACCGCTGCCAAGGTATTCACTTCTTGCCTACTCCGTATGTTTCCCGCAGTGTGCCTGCAGGCTTGGCGTCCGCCCACGGGTTTGGCCGATGGTAGGTGTTGCTCTGTACCTGAAACGATGGGTTGTATTGGAAATATTGCCGTACTCCGTACTCCGTGCAAGGCATGACGGACAGGGGCGCTACAACCTCTACTCGTACAAGTATTGATATATTACTGTATAACTAAGCTGCCCAGACCGCGTCCATGAATGGAACGTCCGAAGTGATGCGAACATACATATGAACATACGAACATACGATTTCTAGGCGTATCTTGGTTCCTTGGCAATGGGTGGCATCATTCATGCACTAGGCTGCTTTTTTTGGAGGCCGCAGGGGTCAAAGTTCGGATTTGACAAACATGACCAGGGTTCAAGACGGGTACTCCATCACCAAGGGTTCAGACCAGGACGGTGAGAGAAGATAGAGATTGGAGTATCCAGTATGTGCGGAGTATTCCGTGCGTGCAAACTACAAAGAAGAGAAGAGACGAAAGTTCTTGATGGCACGGTTGAGTGACTTCATGGTTCCACCTAGATTTTCGCTAGCTTCCCCGATGAACCGGAAGCCTACGGAGTACATAAGGTGCATGTATTCCAGTTGTGATTGTTTAACGAATACCCATATATTTACAGGTAAATGCATGGTGATCCCCGCTGATAAATGTTGTATATGTTGATTCACTCACTGAGGCGGGAAAATACATGTATGATCGAGGGCAAGGCTGTACCTGTATACATATGTACATGTATGTTTCTATGGGGTCACCTAGATATCTCATCATGGACTACCCGGTGGCATTAATGTGTATGTATTGACATATCATTACTTCTACCTAAATGATAAATGGCTTTATCTTCCCTCTCTTATTCTATCTGGCTTGATGGGCCCTTCATGGACACCCTTCTGGCCTACCTACCTCCTTCCCTGATGCTCTTATCCTGACTGCTCTGCTTTTCCCCGCAGCCATTCCGACTATCCATGTTCGCATACAAGTTCCTGTCTCGTGGCATGTGCGGAACAGCTCAGTAATTCAAATCAGCGCACCCGCAGCCTTTGTCGACCCAAGGGGCCAGGCACCCATCAATGGAACAAAGATCACTGCAAGCATGGAGCCGGAGCAAGGCCGTGCTAGGTTCTTTGCCGCCCATGACGACATTCTGAATCTCTGCACCGAGCTTGCATAAAGCCTTGGTCATCCTCTCCTCTGGGAGCCTCCCAATAGCCTGAGCCTGGTCCACTCGTATGGTCTTGATGTCCTCCTCTGTCGGTTCCATATCGGCCGCGCTATGGTAGCTCTCGGGAATCCAAGGCTCGGACATGGGGACGAACGGCAGGAGTCCAGCGTGACCCCCACATAGCCCCATGAGTAGACGCGCTGAGGCTGCGGCCTTAGAGAAGAACTCTCGACCACCCACGTCCCCGAATGCTTCAGATACCGAGGAGCCTTCTTGCCGATGACGCTCAAAGGTGAAATGATCTACTGTGCGACGATTCAAAGTGCAGGCCTTGGATTTAATATCTAATTCTGCGAGACGGCTACTCAGTGAAGATGGGTCCGGCGGGTGCCCGCTTGTGATTTCCTGCAAAAATGTCGGACAGTGTCGAGGGTTCGCTTTGATGAGACCGACAGCTTGACGTATTCCCTCTACACCGTAAGTGCTGCGCACTGCATTGAACTGGGCCTTTGTGAGGGCGAAGTCCTCTCCAAGGGAATCATTGAATGCCTCTATGCTGACGGTGATGAGAGAAGATCGACGAGAATGCAGCGGAAGAAACCCCTGCATTTGCCGGGAAAGAGTCATCATGCGGTCAAGGTGGGCAGCGATGCGACCTTGGGGCTCGTCGACCTCACTCAGCGTAGTGTCGATTGGAGAATCCTGGATCTCTCGCACGTCCTTGCTTATGCAATTCGCACACTGATTCATCTCAAGTACTATGCGCTCAATGACCCCGTCGGGAAGGTGTGTCTCACGTCCAACGTTGGCGGCGGGAGTCGCCCGGTTATTGGGGTCTGTGGTATGAGATGCAATAGCAGTCAGCTGGGGCTGGGTGAATGGAGCAGAGGGCATGGAGTCCGTTGCGGTCTAACCTGCCATTTCTTCAGTATATTCCGGTATATGGATCATATCAATAAGCCTAGGACGTATGCCACCAGGAAGAGAAATTCTAAGAGGTGATTGCTGGGACGAGGCCGTTATATACATGTAGTGTGTCATGGAAAACAACAGGCAGGGGGAAACTGAATGGAACACGACATTGCATGTACAACTCACCATGAAGAACTTATGACTTTGTGAATCTATGAAGCACGTACTGTGACTCTAGGAGATTCTTCACTTCGAGATGTGCGCCTCGACAGTGACAGTCTTGTAGCTGAGACCCAATCACTGCCGTTAAGAACATTTGCATACTAAGGAAGCAAGAAGCATTGTACCAGCGTTAGCAATAAAAATACACATCGAGACTGACTATATGTCTACAATAGATCGCATAAGATGGGTAATGTTCATAACAAGCAAACGCTTGCATTTGGGTAGACAGAAACATCGTCATCATTAATACACGTGCAAACAGACATAGTGTCACTTACTTAGCCGCAATACATGCCATCTTTTGTGCTCACTAGATCGATAATCGGTCTATTTGAATCTTGAATCAGTGTCAGAATAGTGTACTGATTCTGTGGCACCAATTTGACAGCCAGGTTGCCCATAATCCAAGCCTGGTTGTTTGTGCTCGACGTCTTCGTATGGCAATCCCTACCTATAGTTGTACACCATGACACTTCACCCCATTTAACGCATATTCCAAGGAGTTTCCTATCCTAGAGCCTCAAGAGCCTTATATACACCCTTTACACACTGGATGGAAATAATAGCGGTATAATTCGATTCATTTCGGTTGTACGGCCACTGTCAGTATATGGGTCCGATATGTTAGTAGGCGTGCGGAGGACGCGGAGCGGGACGCCACCGCCGCCGCCGCCGACCCAGTCCATGTACCACCAGCCCCGGAGGTCCTTGCCGGCAGCCTGTACCACCGCATGCACCGGAATTAAAGTATCAACGCCAATCAGCACAAGGGTACTCTTTCTTTTCTTATTTTCCTTCTTGGATTTGTAGTACTTTACGATATTCTGTATCTCGGAAAGGCACTCCTTACTCTTGGTGTCTTATTCCGAGTGCTAGTACATCTACACAGCCGTCACTCGCGGCGTAGCTGGGGCTTTTCATCCCCGTGTGTTTCCTTCAACATTTACCAATTCCAACACCCGACCGAGGCCCCAACAGTGCATAATGGTACTGCATTTACTATGCTTCTATATTATATATATAAATACATGTATGTATGCACGTGTATGCTATTGCAAATCTAACAACCCAAATGTAATATTAGCCCATGCCCTCCCATTATAAGCCGAAGCACACTCAAGTCGCGTATAACCCCCACAGCACCTCGACCGTCGTACCAACGGTAGTCCCATCACAAGGCATAACGCCCTTGGCACCGACTCTTCCGCCGCCACCGAACCGGTCGACAGACTCTCTGATGGTGTCAATGACGTCCTGGCCGCCGACATTGAACTCCACCGCGCCGCCAGTACCGCCAGTCCGCTCGATGCCAAACCTACAAGATCCATACGACAGGATCTCGCGGTGGCCAGTGATGCGGTGCGTAAACTCTGTCTCGGCATCTTCCTCGATGTTGGTGATGATCTCAAGACAGTCCGCTACCAATGGAGAGGCGCCGCTGGTTTGGTCCTCAACAGTGGAGTCACCGCACCTGTCCTTGCCGAGGGGGATATCGCAGGGGTAGTACGGCGTGGCCCCTCTCTCACCCGTGTCCCAGGTCTTGAACGCTCTGTCAGGGCTGCAGATTGGCAGTCGGACGAAGCCAGGCGTTGTGATGTCAACGTCGAATAAGGCAGACCTGGAGGAGGCGTCCTTGATTGGGTCCACCACGCCCCCGCCGTTCTTCTTGTCATTGGCGAGCCATGTGCGGACAGATCCAATCACCAGATCCTCCTTGGTGATGCTACCGAAATCAGAGAGATTGCCAAGCCCCATGGGCGCTGAAAACGTGCTGTCGGTGCAGACGGTCTGACATGGGCCCCTATCCCTGGGCACACATTTGCAGGGTCTGGCCTTGCCATCCGGGTGGACCAGATAGTACAGGTTGCCTTGGTAGCAGACGCCAGTCTTGTCGGCTGTGTCATTTTCAATGTACTGGTCCATGGGGTATCCGTCGCAGCTGGCACCCGAGTCGATAACAAAGGCGTACGTTTCTGAGAGACGCCACAAGGCGGGGATAGAGTAACCAAAGAAGGACTTCATAACATCGCGCCTGAGCGCGACGCCGGTGATGTTCTCCGTACCTGGCCCTACCTCCTTACCGTCGACGAGGTCACCATTGGCTATGGCGTCCCCAAATATCTTGATAGATTCCTCACTACCGTCAAACACTTTGTGAAGTCCATATTCAGTGGCTTGGGACAACCTGTGTATCGTCCGGCGGAAATAATGGGAGGAACCGTCTCGCTCCTCAAAGATCCAGTCATGTTCCGTTAACTCCGGGATATCCTTTACGAGGGTAGTGGTCTGGCCAATGAGATTCATGCTTATATTCCTAGCATTGTCAAACGTCGTAGGGCTAGCAAAGGCAGGGAGGTTCTTGATGAAGTTGTTGAAGAAGGGGGCGGCAGTCGTGAGAGTCCCAATAGGTACGAAGTCGTTCAACAAGCTGCGCCATCGGTCGGCATTAGGCTCCGTGACCGACCCGAACGTGCTGTTCATGTCTGCGGTGATGTTGGATAAGTCTCCCACTATGCTTTGCAGAGCGTTCCAGTACCCATGGTGCATCACATGGATGTGGATCAACGACTCCCAGATTAGCTGGCCTGCCGGGCCCGAAACCGATCCCTCGAATCCTTTCTCGCATTTAGCCGGCCCGTGGCAGCTCTCGTACTCTGAGATGATCGTCTGGCAATATCCTTGGAAGCCCGTCTTGAGCGAGCTTCCCACAGATTCGACAAATTTCACGTAGTTGTGCCGGTCCTTATTGAACCAAGTGGCGATGATCTCTCGCCATGCACTGTCTGAGTCCAAGGCCTCCCAACGCTCCGAGGGCGAGTAGCTCGAGGGATCTGTGATGACTTCGTGGTTGCAGTCGAAATTCTTCCATTGTCCGATTGTTGCTGTGTCTTCAAATTCATCAGGAGGGGAAACGGCTACACCGACTGAGACAATTGGCACAAGGCCAAAGGCTATCGTGAGCCAACGTGAGGTGACCATCTGCCCTGGGATACTCTCAAAGGCAGGTGAGCCGGTATTTCGCGAGGTACTGCGCCTGAATAGTTTGAAGGCATATGCGTCGGGCTGCTGCAAGTGGTCGATGAGTAGTACTGAAGTCTTGCCTTTCGGTGTTTGTGTCTATTCATAAAAACGTGTTTTGGTCTCGTGGAGAATAAGAGCATGATCGTGAACGCGCTACTGGTATGGGAAGGGAAAGGTGTCATGTTAAGTATGGATTGCCTCTTTGATCCATCCTAACCCATGTTCCACTTGGCCCCTGTTTGCACAGGGCTGAACTGTGCACAATAGAGCCCGGAGAATGAGCCTTTGGTAAAAGTCACACGGAATTAACATGTTGGCTCGTAGGTCCAATAGAATGCCTCCTACATGTAGCATCGGGCGCCGAGAGTTGTGGCGCAGAACGCGGCACGGACAAGTACGAGCTTACATGAATTGCGGAAACGGTAACGTTAACGGGACTTGAACAAAGGGCCTACTCGGGGAACTAAGCTGAGCGGTAAATGGTTTAGTGTATCAAGACTGAAAATCGTCAACCGAGAAGGGACAGTCAACGAAGATCTCCCTTCTCCATCGTTTCATTTTACTAGTACGCGTGAAGAAACAAATACTTTGACTAGTATTAAAGATATACTCGTTCCTGGGTGTACTATGCAACAGAGGGGGATGAGATGACAGAAGAGGAAATCAGATGTACCAAGCCAAGATGCCAAGAGCATTGGCAAATTGCCCTACAGGTCCGGCCGCCAATACGGAGTACTTGCTTACACCATGAATATTGCGCATGCGCGGACAGCGTCTAACGACCCCCCGGGATGGCATAGCCAAATCCAAGCTGGTGGGAAAAGTACGGATCGCTGTAATCGTTGGCCGATCGCTGGTCAAACAAGCCTAGAGGCGGCGGCTCTAGTTTTGAATGGCAGGGAGACGGAATAAAAAAGACGATATAGGAGACGATATCTCGTATGTGTAAAGACATGTAGATCTCGTCCCGTAAAGATTTAGCTGGGGGCGAGGTAGCAATCGGAAGGGGGTGAGACGAGAGCGGCTTCAAATATCCATAGTCGGGCGGCAGCGGGAGCAACGAACAAGGGCCTGTCCAATTGATTGGCTTTATGGTCATTCGGAGCCTAGAAGGCCAAGGCCGTATGTTACGAGTAATCTTACGATGTATGCTGTTGGCTCTTGTAGGTCAAATCATGCACTTCTAATTGTCTTGGCTGTTGGCCACTAGCACGACAACCAGCCGTGGGGACATACTCGTATACCGCCGGCATGCCCGTGATCTTACAACAGCACATGATCTATTCTCATCATGTGTGAATTGTTCAGAATGGATGTTGATCAACATTCAACACGGGGAAACATTTTGGATTATAAGTCCAGTGAAGATGTCAAGTCAGCACTAACATTGATTCAACACTTTGCTTCATGTACGCGTATCGACAGACGCAGCCCCCCTGCATATTATCTGACCCGTCCGGAGGTTTCCAATATTAGCATCAAGCTTATATTAGAGTTACTAGTAGTGGTGTTACAAGTGTGGAAAAGTAAGACGGTGTACTGGTACAACCCGACTTCGCAGGTGGTCATCTCCACCGACCTCGACATGTTCGAAACTATCTATATGTTCTAAGGGAGCGGATAACGTCCAAAAATCCGGGGAAATGGAATAGTATCCTTGACATGCTTCAGTCCCAGCAGCCACCGAATGACACGTTCAAAACCCATACCGAACGCCGTGTGCGGTACCGTGCCAAAGTCCCTCAGCTCACTGACCCATGCATACGCCTCATCGTCCATGCTCTTGTTCTTCTGCCTCAGCCGCTCCGCCAGCTCTTCCTTGCGCCACGACTTTTCTGCCACCCCGCATATTTCACCAAAGCCCCCCGGCGCTATCAGATCGGCAGTCAAGCTCAGTTGCTCATCTGCCGGGTCAAGGCGGTACGGAAAGGGCTCCAAGGTCCACGGCTTATGGGTCACCCAGACAGGGCGGTGGTCGAAAGCCGCCGTGAGTTCGTCCTCGCACGGCTTTGAGATGTTGTCCCCGAACTCTATGCGGTGCCCTCGCTCCTTCAGCAACGCGATGGCGTTACGATATGTTATCCGGGGAAAAGGGACCTTGATGGCCGGGAATGTAGTTCCCAACAGGGCGCAGGCTGTTTCACCTGGCTGGCGCAGAGACTTGCTCGTATCGTGAAGAAATACCTCTACAAGGGCGATTATGTCGTCCATCGCACCGGAGCTCAACTCGGCCTTTATATGCCAGTATTCCATGAGATGACGATTCGTGCGGCTCTCGTTGCGGAAGCTCGGTCCCAGGTTGTACACGCGTTCATGCGCGTGAGCTCCGGCCTCCAGATAGAATCCCGCGCATTGCGACAAGTAAAGTGGGCGTGTCTCTTTCAGGTTTCCAATGTGTATGGCCTCTGAGGGGCTATACAGGATGGATGGTGTGATCAGAGGCGCGCTGAAGTCGACGAATCGGTGATTCTCAAACCACACCCTCATGTCGTAAAAGGCCCTTGAGCGAAACGATTGCAGGGCTGCCAGGATGGGATTGCGGATATAAATGTGTCGATGGCTGAGGACGGCGTCTGTGTGCTTTGAGCTCAGTATTGCCGGATCGGTACTTCGGACGTGTGGTGTCAATAGCTTCCGAGCACGGGATATGACTTCAATGCTGGAAGACAGAATCTCCACGCCGCTCTGACCACGACTCACTGTACCAGATACGAACAGGCTTGATTCCGGCCAGAGCGCCATGAGCTCTTCACTGTCTGGAAGCCCTTCTCGCTTGAGGACAACCTGTATTGATCCCGTGCTGTCGACAATATCAAAGAATACGAGCCTCCGGTGCCGCCGAGGACGGGATTTGACCCAGCAAACAAGTCTCTCGACTGGGGTTCCAATGGGCGACAGTACTATATCGCTGATGAATATGTGCTTGAATCCCGGAATACCCCTGAAACTCATTTTAGTGGTAGCATCAGTGGTGGAGGACGAAGATGTCTGGGCTTCCAATGTTGTCGTGTTGGTCCATCTTTCTGTTATTCAATTAGCCTGGTTCCGATGTAAGCCATATCCTCTTTCTCGCAAAACTCTGCAGGTTGGGAAAATGGACGTCAGCGTCGTACTGGCAAGGTTGAGAATGCTGTGAGCAGACTCCACAGCTGTGCAATTGTCGGCATTGATAAGGTCGCCCGCTTGGGTAGGCCCCTCCGGGTTTCTGCCAGCTGTCAGAGTGTGATCATGAGCTCTTCGGTAGACTTCCGGGATACCATACTCTTGAGTCGAAGCAATGGTTTTTCTCCCTGATGCCCCCTCCTCTCCGGCTGTCACCGATATAAATCGGTACCCACGAGCCGTTGCCAGACGTGAAAGGCTTGCCAATGCCTTTCCCGTAGAACCAGAAACATTGTCGACAAAAATGCAGAGCGAGAGGTCCGTATTCTCAATGGAATCAAGAACTGATTCTTGCTATGTACAATGTCAGCCCCCAAAATAGATCCCATATAATTCTACCTTCTGCGTACGATGTTGTGAAGTAGTTGATAAAACTCGTCAGAGTCGCTGCGATGAATAACGGCCGGCAGTCTTTCCAAATCATTGCAGTGAATGACTTTCGACTCGGTCACCAGGTTTCTGACATGTACGTGCGTCAGATGCTATTCAATAGAGGCCCATGCGCTGTTCAGCGGGTGTTTTTACCTCAGCTCTTCTACAACTTGGTCCCCCCCTGGAGGTCCCTCGATGCTGAAATGGATTATCACGGGGGCCATGTCGATGCGCCTTGGTCAAGTGATGAGCGGGAGGATGCAGAACAGGCGATGAGGTTGAAGTCGAACTGGCCAGTTGCGTCTTTAAGAGGATATATACCACCATCAGCGACAATATGAGCAGTCAAGTTAAGTCTTCATCCCCAATGACTCATTGCCAATATATCGCCCTTGAGAACGTACAAAAGGTGAATGTTACACTTCAATATTACAGGGGGGCAACAACGTGAATTCGAATGTTCTACATACTCGAACAGGTTACACAAGTACACATCTATTGACGTTTTGGCATGCCATGTAATTGAGTGTATGTACCACATCACAACTTCCCCTCATCTGATCCTGAAATATTCAACGAACCAAATCAGAGCTTCTGTAAAAGTGCATAAACGTACATCGGCGCGGGGTGCAAAATGGCGCGAAGGATGAGTGTGTGCTGCGTCACAATCTCACTGCATGCAGGAATAGGCAGAATTGAACTTGTGTGTTTGTGTGTGCACGCACAGGTGCGGGGAAGACTCCTTGGTGCGATATGTTTACATTGTTATTTCGATAGCTACATGTACTGACCAGTCTTTCCGAGTATCATGTAGTCTGCCTCACAGGGCGTTCTTTTATAAGATGAATGGACATTGATGTACATGTATAAATGTGCGGATGTTGCCGATGTGCACATCGGGTGACACAATTATATGTATATCTGCATGCAAATGCTTGTATTCAGCAACAATTCACTACGAGGTTCTTCCCTGAATCGGTCGTGTGAGTCCACGTACATACCGGCCTTCCATCACCACTCTGTACACGGCCCATCTCAACGTCTGTGACATTCTTTTGAGGCCATATCTTAGTATATATATATATACATACACATATACAGCTCAGTTACTATCCCGTGTCACCCCAGCACACACCCATCACTTATACTCCGCTGGCCCGGGCAAGCCATGGCCGAGGCGATCGCTATCATCGGCGTTGTCGCCGCCGCCTTACAATTCACCTCGCTGGCCACCAGGGTCACCATCGCCATCAAAGAGCAGAGCTCCTCAGCCAAGGGTGCACCGCGTGCTCTCCGCAGCATCAGCGTACAGCTCCCCCTGCTACAGGATACTATGGACCGTACTCGTGAACAGGCAGAAAACGGGGACATCACGCCCGAGACGCGTGCCGCTCTTCTGGAAGTCATCAACGGCTGCTGCCACGAGCTCGACAGCTTAGAGAAAATCGTTGATTCACTTTCCCCCAAGTCTGATGACCGCACATGGAAGCGCGTGTCCAAAGCTCTTGGAAGTGTCAGCGTGGAGAAGAAGGTGAATAACATCTCTACGCAGTTGCATAGATATATCGGCGTATTGGCACTTCATCATCAGACAAATGCGGCAGTAGCTGCAGCGTCTTCCTCCGCCTCTACCACTGACAAGACCTATGGGAGTAATACCGCCGCAATTCCCATTTTCCAAGTCCCTTTTGAGAGGGATTCGCGGTTCGTGGGGCGCAAGGATGTTCTGGGTCAGATTAAGACTTCGTTTGAGTCTGAAAAGAGAGTGGCATTGTCTGGAATTGGAGGCGTAGGGTGAGTTCATGTCCCCAGCGCAAACTCGTCGCACAGAGGATGAACATTGAAGTGTATGTGTATTAACTACATGTACGTCGACAGGAAATCTCAGATCGCTATTGAATATTGTTACTTGTATCGCCAAGACAACCCGTCGTCCAGTGTATTTTGGATATATGCCAGCAACTCGTCTCGCATTGAACAGTCATATCGTTCTATCGCCAAGAAGCTTGAGCTCAAGGGCTGGGACGAGGCAAAAACGAACATCTTTCAGCTTGTCCTAGACTGGCTCAGCGACGAGAAGAATGGGAAATGGATGCTTGTCTTGGACAATGCCGACGACTTAGAGACGCTCTACGGCTCGGAGGCTGGTGCCAACACCGAGACGCCCAAAGTGCAGTTCCTCCCCGCTGTCTCTCACGGATCTCTTCTCATCACAACACGGGATGACAGAGTTGCCGGTCGGCTTACGGACCGTGCTTCGACGATAAAGGTCAACCCTTTGTCACTAACTGAGGCCAGTGAGCTTTTCAAGTCGAGATTACCTGATTCATCGGGATCTGATGAGGCGGTTCTGAAGGAGCTCATAGAAGAGCTCGCCTACCTTCCTCTATCCATCAGCCAGGCCTGCGCCTTCATGAGTGAGACACACATTTCTCCAGCGGCATACATCTCCCTGTTTCGCGAGGAAGATGCCACTCTTTGCGATATTCTCACCAAGGACCTGGGAGATAACCGCCGAGACTTTGCCAACGGGAACTCCATCATCCAGACGTGGATGCTGTCATTCCGACACATCATCAAACAGAGTCCCCGAGCTGGTGAGATTCTTTCGCTGATTGCCGTCTTTGACAGACAAGGCATTCCGAAGGATTTGATGAAGAACGATGGCGAGAGCAGCTTAGCTTTTGATATGGCCGTTGCCTCATTGGTGGCCTTTTCATTCGTCACTGTTGAAACAAACGGACAGAGCCTTTCTATGCACCGACTTGTGCATCTATCTACCAAGACATGGCTGAGCCACCAAGGAGAGCTCACATTCTGGCAGGAAAAGGGGGCGAAGCTCATGGTAGACCGTCTACCAGATGGGACTTTCGAGAACTGGCTCAAGTGCGCCTCTTACGCGCCGCACGCTAAAGCCGTCGGTCAGTACAAGCTCCAAGGTTCAGAGAGCGTCCTCCAACAAGCCATCATACTGATGCGACTTTCCCGGTATGACGAAACGCAAGGCCGGCTCAAGGAGGCTCGTGAGCAGACGGCGCACGTACTTGAGGTCCGCGAGAAGCTGCTCGGCCCAGACAACCTAGACACACTTGAAACAGTCAGCAGATTGGCGAGAATCCTACGAAGCCTCAGCCTGTACCCGGAATCGGAGACACTGCACAGACGAGCCTTTGTGTCGCGGGAAAGGCTCCTAGGTCCCCTTCACCAGAGCACAATCGACAGCATGAGTGACCTTGCCTGGGTTCTCGGGAACCGCGGGTTCGTCGTCGAGTCTGAGGACCTCAACCGCAAAGCCCTTACCGCGAGGGAGTCCCTTCTCGGACCTTGGCACGAGAAGACGCTAGAAACAATGAATAACCTCGCCATGACTGTAGACTATCAGGGAAGATATCCCGAAGCCGAGCAGCTACAACGACGAATATTGAACGCCCGCGAAACCCAGCTCGGAAAGGGTCACCCAGACACTCTCTCCAGTCTGCGCAACCTCGCCATGGTCCTTCTCTACCAGGGAAAGCACGAAGAAGCGGCTCCCTTTGCCGTCCAATCCCTGGAAGGAAGGATCCCTCTGCTCGGATGGAAACACCCAGACACTCTGACGAGCTTGAGCCAGTATGCTGAGATCCTTCGATTCCGGCAGGAGCAAGAGGAGTGTGAGCGAATGGCGCGGCTAGTCATCCATTATCGTTTCTTGGTTCTTGGTCGAGACCACTCCTGGACACTGTACAGCCTTGGATTTCTCGCCCTGGTGCTGAAGGACGCTGGGAAATTGAACGAAGCCGAGACGATCAATAGGGAGGTGCTGGAGAGGTACGAGGCTACGCTCGGGAAACACCACTCCCACACATTGGCGAGCATGTACAACCTTGCTGGCATACTCTTAGCCCAGGATAAGATATATGAGGCGGAGACGATGTTTGAGGAGGTTTTGAAAAAGAGGCGGGAGTTTCTGGGGCCATCGCACGCTGCGACTCTGAACACTGAGGCTTCACTTGAAGCGTTGAGAGAAAAGAAAAGAGACATCCTTATATGATGAATAAATGTGCATTATCTCAGCAAATACCATCCTATTAGACCCTTATTCTACACTGTAAGTTACTTGCGAAGCAATGATCTCGGCAATCTTGAGAAGTTCCTCCCTGTTCCGTCTTGAAATGATCATAAACGTAGCAATCCACCTCAGTATCCCCGTCTCTCGCGATGGAATATTATTCCCCTTGGAGATGAGTGGGTATGACTCGGCCACATGGGGGATGATCTCGGGGTGCCTGTTCAACAGGTCCAGACAAACGTCTTCCGAAATTAGAGTGCCCCCTCGCTCTGCAGGTATATACACGGCAGCGCACCAGAACCGAGGACTTTCCTCGTACGGCGTAGAGAGCTCCCGTGCTCGCCCGAAGTCTCCCGCAGCGAGGAGTAGCTGTACGGCATAGTAGTCGACGCCGTAGGCCAAAGCCGCTCCACGCGCGCATTCTCGTCCGGGTGCTCGACCGTTGACTTCGACGATGAAGGCGCTAGGCTCGGCAACCTTGTCAGACCTTTCCACGAGATCGATGATACCATCTTCTAAGCCCTTCTGATACGCCACTGAAGAACTTCTAATGCGTGCCTCGACGTGGAAGACACCAGTGGAGAGGCCAAGTGCCAGAAGATCTTTCACGGCCGCGTCCCTGGCCATCTTCAATTCTGTTCCCGGCAAAGCAGACGGCCACACGGCGCAGGTCTCGAGAAAAGTGCCATTGGGATCCTGTTCTGCAGTGGCGGGGAGATTATCGGTGACCTCACAGAAAAGAACATGGCCGTCGTGAAGAATGACATTGACATCAACTTCTGGACCCTCGACATACGTCTCGAGAACCATCCTGCCCGGGGCCTTTCTGGAAACTAGCCGGTCAACAAGAGAGCTAAGGCTGACGAGGTCGTCGCATTTGAAGACGCCTTGTGAACCGCCTCCGATAGCTGGCTTCACGATTATGGGAAAGCCAAGAGAGGGGCTCAAATGAGGTAGCTTCTTCTGAAGCTCTGTCGCATCAGGGTAGCTGAAGGACACATCGCCCTCCCGACTCAGATATCGACGGGTCTCGTCTTTGTCGACAGCTCGGGTATAAGAGGCAGCCGAAGATGTCGGAAGGTCCAGTATCTCACATGCCCTGGCTGTTGCAACAAGATATTTATCCGTGAAGGACGTTATTCCGTCGAGACGCAGCCCATTCTGACGTACTGCATCGGCAATGCGACCAGGGAGCCCATCGTCATCATGCAAGTCCACAGGGACGAATCGGTGACAAAGGTAGGCATATGCCTCATTCTGGATCCAATGTCCTTGGCGGTCCAGGATGACAAGTCTGATGCCGAGAGCTGCAGCTGCCTCGTAGTGTCTGCGCCGGAAGTCAAGGTTAAACCCGCCTTCCACGATCCCCAGATACTTGTGTTTCAGTGAACCGGGGACAACCCATGAGAAGTTGAGGCGCCTTTCCAACTCATCCTCCACCGCAGCTAATTTCCCTTCCAACATTTTTAAATTAGGACCCTCGACAAGAACGCACCCTACCGCTCCCATTGTATATTCTCTCGGTGTAGCATGTCTTGTAAAAGGCTTCCGCGTCTCCACCTGTTCAAGAGGCGATACAAAGCTGACGATACGCTCGATGTTTGGACAACATCTCATACGCTCCTCCAGAAAATCAGCCCTAGATATGGATCCGGTCTCGGTTGAAAATATCAATTTTATGGCAAAGGTCGCTTCACCTTTGGACTGAAAGGCCTCGTGTGACGCTTCGGCTATGAACTTCTCGGTCTTGGTAGGCCATGATGTTGTGTCAGCGTCTTCGTACGCTCTGGTGTCGTCTTCTGGTGAAACGGCGGGGACAATGAGTATGTCGAGTGTGCGGAAACTCCGCGCTGGTCCCAATGGACGAGAAGTTTCGAAGAAGACCAGTCCAACTTGGGGGTATCAGAGGTTAGCGTCACGCGGCGGAAAGATGCGACAGTACCTGAGCGGGAAAACGGTAAATAAAGAGCTGGGGTTTGGTTACCTTGGCCATCCAAGAACTCGGTTCGGGCCAACTCTACCCTGTCTGCCATGACTTTTGAAGAATCCACGGTTCCCAAGCTGAAGCGAAGAGGGGGTTGCAGTCGATATGTTAGTTAGATCTCCAGTGGACCAGATGTAAGATAAATCTGATCCGTCAAAACATGTATACAACAGGTTGAGGTAGAATTGAAGGCAGCTGTGCCGCATGACGAGGGACAAGAAAAGCGGGGTACAAACAAGCAGTGAATGATGCAAATTACTTATTGCAGGGCTGTCATTGCAATGTTCTCATTGGGGTGCGATCAGGATTACATGTATCCCATGAGACGTCCCTGGTCGTCCGTAGCGGTACATGTAGATGAGACGCCTTCTCACGTAGGCATCTAAGATCACGGAATGTACGTGTATTGGCGCGACGAGTATATACTGCGCAGAACTGTGTACTTCTACGGCACCGTTTGAATAAATAGAGTCCAAATCAATCAATGAGATAAAACGATTCCCACTGTAACTCTTCCCCGACATCGTCGTTTACTGGATGGCCAAACTCTCTCACGATCCTCTCCATCTCGACACGTGGTATGCAAAGACCCTTCAACCGATCCTCCACCGACGGGCGTTTAGATCTCTTGTACAACCGATGCAGATCGTCCTCATCCATTTCCCCGGCTACCACAAGACTGCGCGTCACCTGGCGGTCAGATATCCTGTCGCCGTCCCAGAAGACAAAGGCCCGTTCTCGAAGCGGACAAAGGTCAATGCCGTCAATGATGGGCAGATGGATATCCTTCTTGTCGAGTTTAAAAAGATAGTACCCCGGGCCTGGACGTAGCGGGTCATCGTAGTAGACGTCTTCCGGCACTACAGTATCGGGCGCAGGTGTGGTGAGCTCGTCGCTGGGTGCTGCATCTATCGCCTCTGCGAGGAAGTCCCGACGTGTAATGGTGAAACCCCGAATAGCATCTCTTTTTTGGCCAATGTCGGCTGTGACAACCAGATAATACATGAACGACGACCCCATGGAGGCAAAGAACCCGTACGTCCTCCCCGCTCGGTAGCGAGCATCCCTGGAGAACAGTCTGAGATGCGTCAAGTCGAGGTCCTCGAAGTCGTCCATGTCGACATCTTCTCCGGAGGTCGTCCCGCCATCAGCAGGCTTCTGACCTGCACACTTGGTGGGCCCTGGTGATCGAACAGAGCCAGGAGAAGCGAGGGCAGCTGCCACAAGCTCGTCCTCGACCCGTCTGAATTCATTTTCCGCAAGTGACACATAGTAGAAGTGGACGCAGCTCATCTCCTCCACCTCCCATATCTCCATTCGGGACAGGAACTTGATGAACTGTGACTCCGCCGAGAAATAAGCATCGCCGCGGTGACGGTCTAGCCAGCGGGTGACGGGAAAGGCCAGGCAGTACACGTCGTATCGGAAGAAGGCCTTCTGAAACCTGGCGAGTTCAGCCTCCGACAGGTCCGGTGCTTCTGCTCCTTCCGTGGTAGAGGTATCGGAAAGAAGGTGTGCCGTAGCGTGGGAGACGTAGTCTCGGACGAAGAAAGATATGCGGGTGTACAGGCGACACAGTGATGTTAGACCTGCCATGTCCGCGGGGAATGGGAATGAGCCAGCTCCTTCAAAGTACTTTTCGACGAAATCGTCTAGGTCTTTGGGTTGAGGAGGGTCGGTGGCTGTCGGGGCGTGCAAGGCAGCGAGGGCATGGTGCATGGCGACTGGGTGGATGGCATTTCGGAGAACTGATCCCAGGAAGAGAGACGGCGCGCTGGAGTAGGCTGCCAGACATGGCCGTGATGCCGTTATGAGAGAAATGAGGCCATGTGGTGAGTCGAGTGATTGTAGGATGAGAGAGTGTATCTCTGTTGGGAGTTGGTGTAGAGGCATGTTATGTTTACTGTGGAGGAGGCGTTAGTGATGTTGAAAGGTGTAGAGGAGTGATTGAGAAGATGGGAAAGCGCATTCATACAGCTTTTTTTTTTTTTTTTTTTTTTTTTTTTTTTTTTTTCTTTTCTTTTCTTTTTCTTCTTTTTCGTTAGATGATGTGTTGTCTACGTACACGCTTGATATACGAAACTCGCACATCCAAGTGATGCAGTTAGCCGCCGTACTGTCACTCAATTATAGCATCATTACCCCAAGCACCTATTTAAGCGCCGAATACCTCCAATTGCACAATCAGTCCCATCTCATCGAACAATCATAGTATACAACAAAATAGAAAAGGACATCATACATGAATTACAGTGAACATGCTCGTACACAATAACTACATGTACTAGGTAGTTTACATCTTTGACAAAAAGCGAACACCAGAGTACGAACAAAGCACATCAAAATTCATCACATAATAATCGTCTTTGTGTTTTCTCTCTCTTCAGTAATGATCCATTATACAAATTCCATCCAAGGCAAAAAAACAAAAAAGGCTCAAAAAGAAGACAAATAACCCATGACAATCATATAAAAACAGTAATAAAAAAAGGGGGATCCGAACGGACGTATAGGGTATGTACAACAAAACCCAGAGATATGACAAAAAAAAGGGGGAGGTTAAAAGAAGTGATAGAAAAAGGAGAAACCCTTAACCCTTTCAAAGAGAGAAAAGAAAGAAAGAGAGACAAAAAGAAGAGAAAAAAAAGAAGATCTCATGTCTCCTTGACATCCTTTGAAGGCTCCTCGGAAGCCTGGACAAACTCCTCCTTCTCATCCCCCGCCTTGGTGTCTGCCCCACCCTCAGCCACATCCTCATATTCCTCCCCTTCTTCTCCCTCCTCCTCCTCATACTCCTCGTACTCCTCGTCATCATCCAACACACCATTGATCTGCTGCCACACCTCCTTGCGTATCCTGTCGTCCTTGGCCTGTCTCGACCTCTCCACCTCCTCGAACCCACCCGACTTCTTGAGCTTTCCAGCGCTGACAAACTGTCTGATCTCCTGCTGGAGGAGGTTGTCGTTGCGACCGGACAGCTCCTTCTGTCGGAGCTTCTCTGCGCGCTCGATGGCTTCGAGACGGTTCTCGTGGTTGGGCTGCAAGGCGCGCACCTCGCCTAGCACGCCTTCCTTTGCGGCTGTCTGGTCTAGGCTGTTGCCTAGGTTCTCCAGGCCGCGTGAGAACTGGCGCGCGTTGCCGGCGCTGGTGCCTGTGCCGTCGTCCTTGGACTGCTCCTTTGTCGCCTGCTCCACGAGGACAAACGTCTCCGACGCCTTCTCTAGGTCGTCGCGCAGGTCGACCAGGAGCTCTTCCATCAGACGCAGCTCGTCGCGGCCCTGGCACACGTCCTCCAGCTCCTTCTCCCAGATCTTGGTCCACACCGGCTTCTCGTGTCCCAGGTAGCCCTCCATGCGCTTCAGCTCCTTGGTCAGACCGGCAATCTCCACCGACACGCCCTCCAGCTGGCGCGGCAGCGGTCGTACTCCACGGTGCACCACGTCCTTGCGCAAGTCTTCCACCAGGTCCTGCAGGTCGTCGACCTTGCCTACCAGACGGTCCGAGTCCGAGTTCATCTGCTTGCGGCCCTTGGTCACGTACGTGTAGCCTGCGTCGCCCTCCATGTCCGCCGCGCCCGCCTTGGCCACCACTGCCTTGACCTTGGCTGCCTTCTGTCGCACGCCGGCCATCGACGCCTGCACCTCCGCCTGGAAGTTGCTGTACGTCTGTCGCATCACTGCCAGGTCGCGCCGCAGGTTCTGCAGCTCGCCCTGCTGGTCCTGCCGAAGCTTGCGGCCGGGGGGCAGTCCGGGCCTGGATCCATCTGCGGGAGGTGATGATACCGCTACCGTTGTCGTCGGCGGGTTCGCCAGGAAGCTCGACAGGTCTTTGGCCGCCTCCTGCTGTCGGTCTGACACGCGTTGCAAGGCCGTGTTCTGGTCGTCGACATTCTGCTTCACCTCTCGCACGATCTTGGTCAGGGCCGACATGCCGTCGTCAATGTGGCGCTTGACCTCGTCCAGGGGTTCGACGTTGAGCACCAGCACCGTACGATCCTTGACGTCCGTCAGGTCCTCGAGCTCGTGCCGCACCCCCGATACGGGATCCTGGATATAGATCTCGGGCAGATCAGCGCCGTTTTGTTGCGTGCTCCACGAGAACTTTTCGATAAAGGCCAGTTGTAGCCGCCCAATAGAGAGCTCGTCCCTTCCTTCGGGTAGCACAAACTTCTTCACCTTGGACTTGTACTGCAGGAACAGCGTCAGGTCATGTGTTGGTGTGGGTGGCGGTGACACCTGGAAGTACGACGACTCGTTGGGCTTGGGGTCGCGGGACGCCGGTGGCGGTAGAGATTTCTCCTCAGCCTTGGACACGTCTGGCGGACGCTCTGTCACTGAGGGTGTCGCAGGCTCTGGCTGTGTGTCCCCGGGGAACGAAGGGGCATCTGGCGGCCCGGCCAGTGTGGCACTGGGCGCATACGCCTCGTCGGGTGTCTTGGTCGTGGGACTCTCAGAGTACGACGGCGGTTGTTGGCCTCTAGGGTCCTGGTCGGGAATCGAGGCGGTGACGACAGAGGGTTTCCTTGAGGGCCCGCCGTCGTACCCGCCATTGCGCTGGTGCCTGCTGGCACGGACCGACTCGCGCTTCTGGACTGCCCGCAGCGACTCGCGGTTCTCCTTCTTGCCCCTGTTCGGCACCGGTCCGTTCTGGGGCAACATAGGAACGCCATTAGCAGCTCCTCCTAGGTGCTTCGAGATCTGATACTGTGAGTATCTCCGCGACGCACGGCGCTCCAAATCACCACCCTTTTGCAGGGCTGCCAGGGCGCTAGACTGGTTGTCTGGCGGAGTCGGAGGAGGCGGAGGAAAAGCGTCGACGTTGATTTCATTCTTCGTCGGGGGCATGGTCGGCTCGTCGGTCGGGTAGGGCGGTAGTGAGGGAGCGTTCTGCAAGGCGTTGTTGCTAAAAGAGGGAGGGGGCTGGTCGGCGGGTGCAGGCGGGGGCGCAACCTGCGCCCGCTGTGAGTTGTATCGTCGGCTGGGAGAGGGATTCCGGGCGCCTTGGGGAGGCGGAGGTTCATTCCGCGACATGTCGGGCTTGTATCCATTCTCCAGGCCCTCCTCGAGAAGATTCGACAGACCGCTATTTCCGCTGTCGACGGTGCTGACGCTCGTCGCCCTCTCGGGTATGGGATTCCCATCGCGGTCGCGCCACTGCTGCTTCTGTCGCAGCTTGTGCTGCTTGCGCTTGAGACCGTGGAGGAGGTTGATGATGATGTCTCGTATGCGGGGCAGGTACTTTTCGAGGTTCTCGGAGCTGGCCTCTTGGCTGAGGGTGGCCTCGAGAATGTTGCGTAGCAGGTCGGGGACGTTGCCCAGGTCGGATACGTCGACGTTGATGGCGCTGAATGCGCGGCAGGCCATGTTGAATTCGTAGCCGAGGCGGACGTAGACGTCGGAGACCTGGGCGTCCGAGGCCTGACCCCGCGACCACTGGGTCAAGGTCTCGAGGAGCTGCTTGGTAGCGACGAGGAGGTGGGTGACGCTCTTTTCGATCTGGGAAAGGGGAACATTTGATCCGCCGCCTGATGAGTTCTAAAAGAGAGAGGGGGGAAATGTCAGCAATTCTGTTTAGGTACATCTAGCTCGGACTCGAATCATCATTACCTCTCTAGTCATTCTTCTAGAACCGCTAGATTGACCAGGTCGACCGGAGCCGGTAGACGGCCGTCCCTGAACACCAGGCGAGATGGACCTGATTGGTACATTTGGAGGCGGTCCAGGATCACCTGGAGGCGACCGACGTTGGAAACTGCGCTGTGACCCCGACTGGGACTGCATCTCCAAAATATTGTTGGGGTGGAGCGGGACCCCGTTGTGCGCTCTCGAGGCGGGTAGAGGTTCGTGGCTCGAAAAGGTTCCTCTGTCGATTAGAGATTTCGGTTCGCCGTTATGGGAGGCGGTGGCGGACGTTTAAACGCGACAAGAGACGTTGTGGGTGATGATGGTTCGTCGAGAGTTTATTACGCGGCACCGTTTATGGGGTAGAGGAGGTTGCAGCTGTACAAACAGAAAAAGATCAAAGTACTCGCATGAGAGAAAAAAAAAGAAGGAGAAAAGGAGTTATGCCAAAAGAAAAGAAAAAGAGCCTGGCGCAGCAAAAAAAAAACCAAAAGGACAAAGAGCAAAGAAGGTAATAATGGGGGTGAGGGAGAGAGAGATTGTGTGGGTGTGTTGAAGGATGAGCAGGAGGTTGGATGGTTTGAATGGTTGGATGGATGGATGGATGGATGGGCCAGGTGGCTGTCTGGACGGTTTCTGGCTCTAGTAGATGTGGATGTGGATGGCTGGCAAAGACGACGATTAGGAGAGTGGAAAGAAGGCGGCGGGGATTGAATCAAGGACATTGGAGGATGTCGAGACGGTGATCCACTATTATTTGACTCTTGGCCATCTGCAGTCAGTTCAGGGCAGCCATTTTTAGGTGACATTGCCCTGTAACTTTACTTGTCGCCTCTAAAATATCGGTATGGATTGGGTTCAAATACGAGTGCGTACCTGTAGTATTGAGGTCGTACCCCATCAACGTCTTAGAAAAAAAAAAAAAACCTCCATCAAAAAGTCTCTCCATAGTACAGCTCGTGGGCCATCCATCCATACCTACTAAGGTAGCACCGTAGCAGCCCTTCAGGCTTTCACGTTTCAGGGGCCCTGTCCCTGTCCCGCCCCGCTGTACTAGCACGGCCTATGCCGCTATTCAATCCTGGGCGACGCTACTCCGTATATCTGCTGCAATTGCCGCAAGATTCAAGTGCAACATGAGGCGGGGGGAGGGAGTCAACATGGGAGTTGCGCAATGACCGGGGGGGCGCACTATTAGGTTGAGAAAGAGAGCTCCTCGATGGAGCCGGCCCTGCCTGTCTGCATTTTACCATGGGACATACTGTATCATCATTAGGTCCTCCTCAAGTGGAAAAAAAAAAGGTGCATCTACGAAACAACCAAACACCCCCCATCACCCCTGCACCTCGCATGCATGCTTGATGGCACCCACGTTGTTGTGACCCGCGCCTTTTCTCTTTTATCTCTTTGTCTCTTTTTCTTCTCTTCCTTAGTCTTCTTCGAGTTTCGTCACCCTCGTCTCTGTATATCTCTCTGTGTCACCCCTTCGTCTAGCACACACACACACCGTCATCATGACAACGCTGACTCTCATGGCGTGTCTGTGCTCGAGTACGGGTTGATATTTAGATACTTAAGTAGCAGTTCGTATCCAACTCGGGCGCCACAAAGAAGCGTCGTTGCTATTATTGGTGATGGATGCCACCAACCGCATGTGATATGCATACACGCACACACACACATGCTGACAATGATGGATGCTTCATACGCCGTCTCTCGTAGGATGGCAAATCCTTCATCCGTGCAGATGTAGCCAGTCAGCTTTGTCTATACTGCCGGCCGCACACATGTCCGTAGAGCCGCTGTCTCGGGAGAATCATGCGACAAGCTGGAACGGGTTTTAATGCCACCCAAGTCAAATGCTGGTCGTAGATTGGCTTTGTACGGAGAGGAGATAACGCCAGCCGATAAGATAAGATAAGATAAGACAGCAAACAGCGCATTACGTCGGCAGTAGCTCTTGGGGGGAGACATCGTCAGGGACAAACGACGACAGACACCAACCGGTGGGACAAACGGCATATCTGTTTTTTTTTTTCCCTTTAAATCTGTGTTGCTTTTCAAAGTATGCAGACAGGATGGATGGCCCTGAGGCACCACTGATTTCCAACCAACAGCGTCATGAAGACCTCGATGACCACCGAGATGACGACGACCCGATCGCCGCGGAGGCCGAGCTGCTAGCCAAGCCTGAGACGAAGCCCAGCGCGTTTGTGCTGCTGTTGACCTTGGCCGCGGGCATCAGCGGGTTGTTATTCGGATGTACGCTCTGATTCATACTCCTCTACAGCTCTACCCTTCACCTTCTTCTCTTTTTCTTTCTTTTTTCTTTTCTCTCTTAATAGATTTATTTCTCTAACCCTGAATAGATGACACCGGCGTCATTTCAGCGACACTCGTCTCGATCGGAACGTCCCTGTCAGACCGGGAGCTCACATCGCTGGACAAATCCATCATCACATCGTCGACGTCGCTCTTCGCGCTGGCGGTATCGCCGCTGTCGTCCGTGCTAGCCGACAAGTTCGGCCGCAAGCGCGTCATCCTATACGCAGACGTGCTCTTCATGGCCGGGTCGCTGGTGCAGTGCCTGAGCGGGAGCGTGGCGGCCATGACGGCGGGGCGGTGCATCGTGGGCGCCGGCGTCGGGGCGGCCAGCTTCGTGGTGCCGCTGTACATTGCCGAGGTGGCGCCCTCTTCGCAGCGCGGGCGCCTCGTCACCATGAACGTCCTCTTCATCACGCTCGGCCAGGCGGTGGCCTACATCGTCGGCTGGCTCTTCTCCACCTTCGGCTCCCAGGCCACGGCGTGGCGGTGGATGGTCGGGCTGGGCGGTCTCCCCGCCGCGGTGCAGGCCGCCGTCGTCGTCCTCATGCCCGAGACGCCCCGGTGGCTCGTCAAGGTGGGGAGGTCGGCGGCTGCCAAGCGCGTGATACAGAGGGTCAACGGCCACGACAAGGCTAACACCAGGTCTGCTGCCGCCGAGGCCGAGGCCGATGCGCTCGTCGGGGAGATTGAGCTCGAGGCCCGTCAGGAGAGACATGCGCGCCAGCTGAGGCGGAACGACTCCTGGGCTTGGCTCGGTGCATGGCAGGAATTGTTCAGGGAGGGCAAGAATCGTCGTGCCCTGGCTATTGCCTGTCTTCTACAGGGTCTCCAGCAACTATGCGGATTTGTACGCTTGTTTTTTTATTTGTGATCACTTATACTTTTTGTTTTGTCTTTCAGGTATACGGTGAATACTAAGCTAACACGCCACAGAACTCGCTCATGTACTTTTCCGCCACGATATTCATGATGGTTGGCTTCCGCAGCCCGACACTGACGTCACTCGTCGTAGCGGTGACCAACCTCGTCTTCACCACCATTGCGCTGGGTCTGATTGACCGGGTCGGACGACGACGCATTCTACTGTGGTCCATCCCCGCCATGATGGCAGGTCTTCTGGCAGCAGCATTCGGCTTCTCTCTCATAGACGTACCATCGTCGGAGGGTGGAGGGCAAGGTCAAGACAGCAGCAGCATCGATAGTGAGCAGCAAGCGCAGGGAGCGTCAGGATTCGGAGCCCCCATCATCCTGGTGAGCATAATGGTGTACGTCGCCTCGTACGCTCTGGGTCTGGGCAATGTGCCCTGGATGCAGAGCGAGCTGTTCCCCCTGTCTGTGCGATCTCTTGGCAGCGGTGTGGCCACGGCGACCAACTGGGGGTCCAACTTTGCCATTGGGCTCACGTTCCTACCGCTCATGGACGCGCTGTCGCCGCCCTGGACGTTTGTCCTCTACGCGCTCATCTGCGCGGGGGGTTACGTCCTCATCTGGTGTATATACCCTGAGACGGCGGGGCTGTCTCTCGAGGAGGCGACTGTTCTGTTGGAGAATGGATGGGGAGTGAGGTGATGTGGGGGGGAGGAGAGCTATGGGTGAAGTATATAAGTAGGAGAGGAGCATTATTACATTATATATCAATGTACATTTTCACGTTCAATGTGGTTGAACTGTAGGAGCGATGGATTATGTCATTTGTTGTTATTCAGCTCGGGGCAACCAACCGCCTTGTCCTTGGCATTGAATGATGCACGGTCAACGGTTATACGGAGTTAACGGCCGCTTGACACCTCCGTGATGAAGTGAGTGGACGAGATGGGTCTTTTAAAGAAAGAGAAGAGGATCTCCTCGTGGGACGAAAATAGAAATAGAAATAGAAATCAAGATAAAAATGAAATAAAAGCCCCGACGATGCCGTCGCGTCGCGGGCTCACCGTATTCCCTTGTCCTCGGGATTCAACAATTCAATGCCGATTACGAATACAGGAACGGGGTCCGGAGCTGATGTGTTTTCAAGTTGTCTTGGCTTTTGATTTTGGCTCTTCATTGACTTTTTTTTCTTTCTTTTTTTGTCTCTCTTACTTTCTCTCTGTCTGTGTCCCTCTGTGTCTCTTTTATTCAAAAGTCTTCCATCTTATATATGTCCTCTCCCCCAAGAATTGAAGTTACACATAGGTATTAACGTACGAGTATTAGAGACGAACTGCCTTTGTCATCCGGCATCTCGGTGCCGATAGCGCAAGTCGGGATCGTCGCCTATGCAGCATTGGCGCAGGGTCCTTTCTGCCCCATAATCTGTACATGTACTCCGTAACTGCGTAGTAAAGTCCGTAGTAACGGCACCAAAAAAAAAAGCTTACGTTTTGATTACGAGGTGTCCATAGCTATGAGCTTGATACCTCGGCCTCGGCGTCTCGCGTCTCGCGTCTGGTTTTGGAGATGTAGACAAGTCCGGCAGGGGGTAGAGGACAGACAGAACCAGATCCCTGTATTTCTTTTTTTTTTCCCTTTCTTGTTTGATGTTCTTTTTTTGTTGTTGCCTTGTTCGATAATACTAGTACGATGACATTGCATGGTACCAGTTTTATATAATCATGTCGATTGTTTCCCAACGTGCTGAAAAATCGTCACACATCTATGACCTAACCATCCCGTCAATGAACTGAAAATCTCTCTCTCTCTCTCCACGGCAGATCAATTGACTTGGAGCCACCACCACCACTATTACGGAGTACAGGAGCCTGTGCTTGGTGTGTCCCTCCCTCCCACTTCTGTCATATCTCCGGATCCGTACGCTAAGCAAAGCTCGACGGTGGGTCTCGTCTTCTCTCTCACCTTCAATTGCGCCGTAACGGCTTTAGCCTCTCCATTTTACGGATACGGAGTAGTAGTAGTAGTAGAAGTCAACGGAACTTAGGTCCCCCCGGGTCCCTTTTTTTTCCCTCCTTCTTGCCTAACTCCGCAATACCATTAATACGGAGTACTACTAATACAAGTTTCGTCCTGCTCTCGGCCTAATTTACATAGCAAGAAGGAGGAGGAAAACATGACAAGAAAAAGTTAATATCCCCAGATAAAACAGCAGACACTCATATCTCCTCCCTCTCCACACTGGGGCTTAGTTTTTTTTTTTTTTTTCTCTCTTTTCCTTTCATCTCTTACAAAAGTTGCCCCTCCCCCCCTTTTAGTTTATTCTTACTTTTCTCTCCTTCCTTCTCTTTCCCATCCAATCTCAACACCACACAACGTCACAACAACAAGGGTCTTGTGTCTCCCCTGTTCAAGAAGACACACATACACACACAATGGATCGAGTCGATAGTACATTGTACGAAGCCGAACGAGAAGCCTCGTATCGCAACCGCGCAAGCCACGAGGTAGAACGAGTCAACACGGCATCCTCGGCATCCAGCATCTCCACATCAGGAGACGACCAACACAATGGCACCACACGCAACCACAACAACATGAGCCGCATCTCGACACAAAACGACCTGGAGCGCAATCCCACGGAGCTATCCCGCATCGCCACCCAGCGCAGCCAGCACCACAGCACGGTAGGCTCCGAGCTTCGCAGCCGTGTGAGCACTCGCCGTCGTGAGGGTCCCATCCCCGCCATGGGCGCCGGCAAGCCGTACCCTCCTCCCCTGCCCGACGCGGAGGAGTACGTCGTCGAGTTCGACGGGCAGGACGACCCCCTGCACTCGCAGAACTGGCCCCTGCGGAAGAAGGTCCTCACGGCGGCCATGCTGGGGTACACGACCATGACGTCGGCCTTCACGTCGTCCATCTTCTCGAGCGCGACGGCCGTGGTGGCCGTCAAGTACGGCGTGAGCAGCGAGGTGGGACTGCTGGGCACGACCTTTTACGTACTGGGTTTCGCGACGGGTCCTACCCTCTGGGCGCCCCTCTCCGAGCTGAGGGGTCGCAGGCTGCCGCTCATCCTGGCCATGTTCGGCTTCTCGGTCTTCAGCATCGCGTGCGCCACGGCAAAGGACATCCAGACCATCCTCATCTGCCGCTTCTTCTCGGGCTTCTTCGGCGCGTGCCCGCTGTCCGTCGTCGCCGCCGTCTTCTCCGACATGTTTGACAACCGCACGCGCGGCATAGCCATCACCCTGTTCAGCATGGCCGTCTTCACGGGCCCCCTGCTCGCGCCCTTCATCGGCGGATACATTGTCACCTCGCACCTCGGGTGGCGCTGGACAGAGTACCTCGCTGCCATTATGGGTTTCGCCGCCTTCCTGCTCGACCTGTTCTTCCTCGAGGAGACGTACCCGCCCGTCATCCTCGTCAAGAAGGCGTCCGATCTGCGTCGTCGCACAAAGAACTGGGGTATCCATGCCAAGCAGGAGGAGATCGAGGTCGACTTCCGCGAGCTCGTGTCCAAGAACTTCTCGCGTCCGCTGCGCATCCTCTTCACCGAGCCCATCGTCCTCCTGCTGTCCATCTACATGAGTTTCATCTACGGCCTGCTCTACCTCTTCCTCACGGCGTACCCCCTCGTCTTCATGGGTGTGCATGGCTTCTCGGCTGGCCAGTCCGGTCTCACCTTCTTTGGCATGATTGCCGGCCAGATCATTGCTGGTGCTGTCGTGCTCGCTCAGCAGCCCTGGTATAACCGCAAGCTCACGGCCAACAATGGCATTCCTGTTCCCGAGTGGCGTCTGCCCAGTGTGATTGCTGGTGGTATCTCCTTTGCCATTGGTCTTTTCTGGTTCGGATGGTATGTTTTCTTCTTCTCCCCCTCTCTGTTTTTCTTTATCTTCCTGTCATTGGAGTCGTGATTGATGTACTGACACCTAATGATTGCAGGACCGGCTTCACCCGCGACATCCACTGGGCCGTCCCCGCCGTGTCGGGCATCTTCTCCGGCTTCGGCCTCATGTCCATCTTCCTCCAGGCCCTCAACTACCTGGTGGACGCGTACCTGATGTTCGCTGCGTCAGCCATCGCCGGCAACACCTTTATGCGATCCCTCATCGGCGCCGTCTTCCCGCTGTTCGCGCGCCAGATGTTCGAGGGCATGGGCATCCAGTACGCCGGCACGCTGCTGGGCGCCATCGCCGCCGCCCTCGTGCCCATCCCCTTCATCTTCTACTTCTACGGCGCTAGGATCCGCGGCAGGAGCAAGCTCGCCCCGTCGTTTGGCGCGTCCGCCGTGACCAAGAATCAGGATGTGTCTGATGCGGTGCAGGGTGATCAAGGTCAGAGCCAGGGCCAGCAGAATGGTCAGGATGAGAAGCAGGATGATGTTGCTGGTGCTCATGCTGCTCAGAAGGAGAGTGATGTTGGTGCGCCTAAGCAGAATGTGTAAACCACATTATGCATGAACCAATTTCTTCTTCTTTATACCTGCATCATTCCCCCCCCCTTTTTTTAGGCCATGCCAAGCATTTTGTTTATAGTGGCATCTCTTGTGTGTTATACCTCTTTTTTCCTCTGTTTCGCATGTTGACGCGTTGGGATCTTGCCGAGCATATATGTCGAGAATGTATCATGTCTTTTTACATATACCTGTATACCTTGTTTTTATATAATAATACCATTTGTATGATTTCCAATTTATGAAGAATGCACAACATCTGCAAGTCTTATCAGATTTTCTTCTGTGATTCTTCCATTTTGGTTCTTTCCCCCCCCCTCTCTCTCATTCCCCTCTTATTTCCCCCCCGTGTAAGCGGACTTCCTAAATCGTCGCGGAAGGACGGAGTACCGACCAGTGACAAACCACCACTCAATGAACGGATATCCGACACTTGTAAAATCGAGACCGAAATTTGTCATCCTTATCAGAAGGCAGGCAAGCAATGTTTTAAATAGGGCTGCATACATCCATCCCCCATTGTTCAATCAAATCAATTGCTTCCCCTCTACCTTCTTCTCATCTCATCACCAATTGCTTCACCTCACTGACCGTCCATCGATCATGTCTTCTGGAACTTATCACGCCGGTTGCCACTGTGGCTACATCAGCTTGGACGTCACCCTATCTCCTGCTCTGCCAGAGTACAAGGTTGTCCATTGCAATTGCTCCATCTGCACTCGGGCTGGATATATGCTTGTTTGTAAGTTTTTTCCTTTCTCCCTCTCTCTCTCAACCCCTCTCTTCTCAATGTTTTCCCCCGCCTCTGCTATCTATCAAGTTTCAAAATTGACCCCTGCATGGGCATGGGCATGGAAATAAAATACTGATAACACCATAGACCCCACCTATGACCAAGTGACTTGGCACAAGGACTCCAAGTCTCGATGCACCAAATACGCGGTATGTTTCTCTCGTGTAGAGGAGATGTAATTCGATTTGATATCAATCATTGTCTGACTCCTTTCCAGTTCAACACCAAGACGCGCGATCACCTGTTTTGTCCCAAATGCGGAGCCAGCATTGGCATTGACTTTCGGGAGGAGGAAACCAAGAGATATGGAATTAGTGTATGTTCTCTTTTTTGTCCTCTCTTTCTTTCTCTCTCTCTCTCTCTCTCTTTCAATATTTTCTCTTCTATTGTGGCTCCTCTCCTCAGATCATCTAACACCATCACAGGTCCGTGCATTCAACGACTTTGACCTTGACACTCTGGACTTCAAGAAGCTCGACGGAAAGCATCGTCTCCCTCCTTACAAAGATGTCTCTGGGACAGTGTACAAGGAGGAAGAGACTGCATAGACACACACACACGTTGTTTCCATCAATGCAGGAGTGAGGCACGGTCATCTTGATTATTGCACTTGCAGGAGCACAAAAAAAAAACATACCAATGACGACATGTGCTACAGTGGCAGAGTGGGGGAGACGCCAGTGACCAGCTTCCCCTCAGATCTTACCTGATGTGTCAAAGCGAAAAAAGGTTAATCAGATTCGGTGTTTTCTTGGCGAACCAAAGTTTCAGCTGCTGATGACTGAAGCATTGAATAAGAGGTGAGTTGGTCTTTTTCTTTTTTTAGTGGAAGAGTTGTGTTTTAAAGGCATGAGTTGTGTTGTGTTGTTTGCGTTGTGCTGTGTTTGTGGATAGGGCTGGAGTTGATGGGCGGAGCATAGAGAATGGAGTTGCGAGGGAAGGGATTGATGAACAAAAAGAAAGAGAAAAAAGTTACACAATTGACGGATACTTGCATTTTGAAAACAAATCAAATCCTGATTGAATTGATGAATGTTTTTTTTTCCTTCTATTAAACAAAGCTACGTGTACTCGTACGATGGTCGTACTCGTAAAGTACTACCTACTCGTAGTAGTAGTAATATCTGTACTAAGTGTGATTGAGTACGTGTATCCAGCTTCCATATGGTGGTACGTACAGATCGTCATCGCCCCGCCTACGTCATCACTTTTCGCTCCCTCACTCCAAGAGCTCCCCATTGACGTCGATGAATTCGATCTACTCGTTACTTTACAGCTCCAAGCCGCGTAACGTACCCAGATTTTATGCCTAACAAGTCAAGATTCTCTTTTAGTCGTATTTCCCCTTTCCCTTTTTTAGAAAAGAATAAGAGAAAAAAGGGAAGAAAAGAAAGCTTATGTCTGACCAGGTCGTGTTGGGTGATACACTGTACTCGTACCGTCCTCCATCCAGCTCTCTCTTTTCTTCTTCCTCCCTTCTCAATTCCTGACATCTTCTCTTCCTACTCCTCCTCCTCTTCCTCCACCTTCATTCATCCTCATCACTAGGGGGTCATACTTCCCGACAAACCTCCTCTACACTATTCCCATCCATGATATCTCTCTCTTATTTTCCCTTTTCTATATATCTGTGACCTTGTTGTAACCATATTTTCTTTAACATACTTACTCCTCTACTCTCCACCATGGACGCCAATAATCACAAGGCCGCTCACGTCCAGCCCTATGGCGGGCACAACAAGATCCCCAATATCCAGGAGTTCATGGCCCACCTCGATCGCGAGAAGAAGGAACGCGATGCCGCCATTGACAGCGACCTGTCCAAGAACAAGAATGCTGGTGAGGTGGCAGATCACAAGAATGACGATGAAAAGGCAAAAAAGAAGCGGGAGGATACCCGTACTGTCAGGGACCCCGTCACTGGCAAGGATGTCGAGATACGTGATGCCAAGCTTGACTTTAGCGAGGCTGCTGATAATCCAAAGGTACACACTCTCTCCCTCCCCCTCTCTGCCTCTCTACGATCATCATCGTGAATGAAACAAGCAACTAACCTCTGACCCAACAGATGTCCGTACCGAATGAAAACCTCGGAAAGGAGACAACCATATCAGCCAAAGCCAACCAGTCGGGCGAAGAATACAGATACGCTCAGGATGTCACGGCACCGCCCGACCCTGTCCAGGAAGGCTCGACATCCGACGTGCCGATCCGCAGCGAAAAGACGTCGGTGCTCTTCTACCAGACCCCCTCGGTCAGCTACGAGCCCATGTTCGCCCACCTGGAGCGTCGGGGCAACTTCCTCTGCGGCGGCATCTTCGTCGCCATAATCTTTGTCGGACGCTTCTTCGGCGGACGCCTACTCGGCCTCTTTCCCCTGGCATTCTGCGTCGCCTCGGGCGTGTGGCTCTGGATCAAGGATCTGATCCGCCAGGGCCGCGACAACGAGTGGGCGAGTGAGCAGAGCAGGGGTGAGACGGCCACGGTCAACCTGATTCCCGAGTCGGTCGAGTGGATGAACACCATGATTGGCATCGTGTGGGGGCTCGTCAACCCCGAGATGTTTGCTAGCATCGCCGACACCCTCGAGGACGTCATGGCCGCTTCGGTGCCGGGAATTATCGAGGCCGTCCGCGTCGCCGATATTAGCCAGGGCAACAACCCCATCCGCATCCTCAACATGAGGGCCCTCCCCGACTCGCACGTCGAGGACATCAAGGACGAGATCCGCAAGAAGAACGAGGAGGCCGGCATGGACGAGCACGAGATGGCCGCCAACGAGCAGGCCGGCGACTTCTACAACCTCGAGGTGTCGATTGCCTACCACGCCAAGCCCTCGGGCCAGGATGTCATGTCAAAGGCCCAGAACATGGGCATGCAGCTCGTCTTCTACCTCGGTCTCAAGGGTGTCATCGGCATCCCGCTGCCCATCTGGGTCGAGCTGGTTGGACTTGTGGCCACGGCTCGCGTGCGCGTCCAGCTGACGCCCGACCCGCCATTCCTCAAGACCGTCACCTTCACCCTCATGGGTCTGCCCAACGTCCAGGCCGGGTGCACGCCCATGATCGAGCGGGGCGTCAACATCCTCAACCTGCCCCTCATCTCCAACTTTGTCAACTGGGCCATCGCCACCGCCGCCGCCATGTACGTCGCGCCCAAGAGCCTGACGCTCGACCTGGGCCAGATCCTGTCGGGCGACGACGTCAAGAAGGACACCGAGGCCATTGGCGTCATCTTCATCCGCATCCACAAGGCCACCAACCTCAGCAAGCAGGACCAGAGGGGCTCTGTCGGTGGGGGGTCCGACCCTTACATCACCGTCAGCTGGAGCAAGTTCTCTAAGCCGCAGTTCTGCACCCGCGTCATCCAGGACAACCTCAACCCCGTCTTCGAAGAGACGTGCGGACTTCTCGTGACACCCGACCTGATCCAGGCCGACGAGCAGCTCTCTATGGAGCTGTGGGACAGCGATCGCTCCTCGGCGGATGACGTTGTTGGCAAGATTGAGCTGAGCATCCAGGAGCTCATCCAGCAGCCCGGAAAGATGTTCCCCCAGATCTCCAAGCTCCGCGGCGAGGGCGCCGACAGTACCATGCCGGGAGAGCTGCACTGGGAGCTCGGCTTCTTTGGCAAGACGCAGTTCCGCAAGGGCCTCCGCACCAAGGGTGATGACCCCAACCTGGCCCCCGAGCTCAGGGACAAGCCGGAGCTGCAGGAGGAGAACAAGACGGAGACCGAAAAGGCCAAGGAAGCCGTCATGTGCACCCCTCCCGACCCTCTGTGGCCCTCGGGTGTCGTCAGCGTCATCGTCCACCAGATTGTCGGCCTGGAGCTGGCCAACATCAAGGGCAGCGAGGGCAACCGCAAGGGCAAGGAGTACGAGCCTGCGCGGCCCGAGGCCGGCGAGGTCAAGGAGGAGCAGGGCCAGTCGCTACCGAGCTCGTACTGCACCATTCTTTTCAACGACAACCTCGTCTACAAGACGCGATCCAAGGTGGTGTCGTCGCAGCCCATCTTCAACGCCGGAACGGAGCGCTTCGTGCGCGACTGGCGAAACACCATTGTCACCGTGGCCGTGCGCGACTCCCGCAACCGCCAGCACGACCCCATCATCGGCGTCGTCCCGCTCAAGCTGTCCGACATTCTGCAGACGGCGAGCGAGTCGACGCGGTGGTACCCTCTGGACGGCGGCATTGGCTTCGGCCGCATCCGCATTTCGCTGCTCTTCCGGTCGTGCGAGCTCAGGCTGCCGCCGGCCCAGCTGGGATGGGACATTGGCACGTTCGAGTTCCTCTCCGACCAGATCACTGTGGAACGCTACAAGCCTGCGCAGAAGGCCAAGCTCCTGCTGCGCACGGGCGGATCGTCGGCCAAGGTGAAGAAGTCGCACATGACCAAGACAGAGGATGGGTCGACATTCGACCTCCGCGGAGCCGTGGGCATCAACGACAAGGAGGACGACGACGACGGCAAGAGCAGCCGCAGCGCCAAGAGCAGCAGCAAGAAGAGTGCCAACGCCAACGCCAACAAGCGGATCCGTCTGCCCGTACGCCACCGCTACCGGTCCCCGATCTTCATGGAGTTCCGGCCGGGCGGCAAGCGGCGCAGCGACGCCTTCGCCTCCCTGTGGCTGGTGGACCTCGTGGACGGCGAGGAGCACGACTTCGACATCCCGCTCCTCCGGGTGGACAACAGCCTCCGCCTGGCGCAGAGCTACATCACCGACACCAACTTCCGCGACATCCCCGACCTCAACGCCGAGGAGATTGGCCGAGTCAAGTTCCGCGGCCGCTTCTCCCCTGGAACAGACCAGGACCACATCCGCTTCGTGAGCGACAACGACTCCCGCGAGACGATTGAGACGTGGGAGGCGTGCTACGCCGAGGGCGTTCGCGAGAAGGAGGTCAAGACCGAGGTGCCCCCCTCTGTGCAGAGGCTGCACGAGAAGTCCCTCACGCACGGGCGTGACATCCTAGCCCAGGCGGATGAGAAGGACAAGAAGCGCTGGCTTTCAAAGGACGGCACAGACTGGTCTGGTGCGTTTGGCGACGACCCGAGTGCCCTCGTGGCTAATAAGAGGAGGGGTACCCGTGGGGACTCACCTGATGATGATGGCTACGAATACGAAGAAGAGGATGATGACGATGATGACGACGATGGTGATTATGAGGATGGAGAGGGCCAAGGCGATAGGAGTATATCTCATGCATCGCAGGATGCGGGACAGTCCAACTTCAGCAAGGGGTCACAGGAGGATGGTGAAGGGGAAGAAGCAGAGGGGAGTGGTGGACCGCTCGGTGCGATCAAGCACTACAGGACGCAGAGTAGGGATCTGCATCGTAGACATAGAGGTCTCATGCAGTGGAGGCCGATGCGGAACGCGCAGTTTGCAAAGGATGAGGCCAAGTATGCTGTTCGGAAGATAACCAAGTTGGGATCACTGAGTGGGAGGCAGCCTGATGTTGAGACGGAGATTTAGGTTATTTTATCTGGTCTATTTCTTTTTGGGCTTTATCTTTCTCTGTTTTTGGTTTATTCTCCTTATTTTTGTATACATAGTTAAGGATTTTTTTTTGTTTTGTCTAAATGCTGAATATGAGCCTTTCGATACAACACTTTGTCCGTGATGTTATCGTTTCTTGGTAGAGTGGTGATACAGGGTGTACGACAAATTCAACTTTCCTACAGAGTAGACACACACACGCAGCTCCCTGGTCCGATATGCATGATGCCATCATCGACTATGGATACGCCATTTCCACCCGAGATATCAAACCCCACTTGTTGGTTTCTTTTCCATGGAGTATGGAACCGTTTATCCAGGTTTAGAGTGCATGTACGGTGTACGGAGTACTAATTCATATGTAAAGAGTTTGAATGACGACAATGGCGTTTTGGGGAAACCGTCGGTTAAATGTAGCCGACTTTAGAGTACAGTACAGATTCGATACGTCTAGGTTAGCTGATATCGTGTGCATATGCATGGGACGGCATGGTGGGACTACGACTACAAGTACGAGTCAAATCTAATATAGTAAAGGAGTGGTACTATACAACGTCAAAGTGGTAAGGCTTATTATAAGTATTTATCTTTTATGATTTTTCGAATCTAGTAGGATTTGTCAAGACGTTAGATCTCAAGATTTTGGCGTCTGCGCAGTATTGTACTGTACGCACCAGCTAACGGCGCTGTTACTGTAAATAGTGGGGACGTTATCGCGCGTCCATGTCACCAACTCCAAGCTCACCTCTACATATCACATCCACCCACATCAACATACTTCAAGCAAAGAGCACATGTACCACATACACGCACTCATGTAACAAAGCAAAGCATTAAAAAAAAACACCAAAAGAAAACTCTGGGATAACCCCCAACATGACCTCACGCGACACGACACCATCAACGCGTCGACCATGGCCAGCACCAACCACACCATCCCGTCTCTCCGTGGTCATCCAAGCACCACCATCATCAAGCAAGAACACAACACCGTATTTCTCAGCAGCAGAAAACTACAACAATAACGATGAGACCGCCCCAGCAACAGCACCACCAGTCATGACATCACAGCGCGGACGGCCCCGTGGTTGGAAACCTGGCATGTCGTACGCCGAGCTGCGCGGGCGTCCACCACCTCCCGGACGAGCAGAGCGCGCAGCACGTCCAGCGCCAGGGAAACTCATCATGCGGGGGAAACGGGGTGGTGGTCGCAGGGCAGGCAGGAGGGTAGGTTCGCCTACTCCACGGGATGTGTATCGACAGATGAGGGAGACGCCATTCATCTCGTACACGTGCGAGTGGGAAGGTTGCAAGGGTGAGCTACATAATCTAGAGACTCTGAGACGACACGTCAGGATTGTCCATGTTCGTGGGGGTGGGAGGTGTTTGTGGGGGAAGAAGTGTGCTGCTGCTGCTGCTGCTGCTCAGGGGGAGGAATCAGAAGAAACGGAAGAGGTGTTGGCTGATCATGTTGAGGAAAGACATATGGTTCCGTTTGCGTGGCATGTTGGTGATGGGCCGCGGAATGATAGCCTACATCACCATCGTGGGAAGAGACGTCGGCATGAGGGAGATGGGGAAGACGAGGGTGAGGAGGAGGAGGAGATTCCGGATTATCTCAAGGATAAAAAGGGGAATCAGGTTACGCCGTCGGTTAGGAATCAGGAGGTGGAGGATTATGTTACTTGGAGGAATAATCGGCGCAAGTTGAGGGAGATGCTCATTGAGAGGGATAAGAATCTCCCGTCTGAGTCGGAGGATGAGGAGGGTTCAGAGTGAAGGTCAGAGTGGTTTTATTATGCTGTATATATTAGATTATCACGGATACAAGAGCTGTACGAGTAATACTGGCAGGACGTCATGGCCATAATTCATACTTGAAGATGGAGTTCAATGGTATATGGATGTCTGTAATGGTGACAGGTGCACGTGACGACATTGGCAATTACGGAAGAGTGGGATGCCGACCGAGATACAGGGTAAAGCATACAGAGTAAAGCGTGTATGTACTAATCAAGTATTAATAGACGCCAGTAAAAAGCCAAGATTTATAGACGGAGGCCCCGAGAGCACTAGACTCCTGTATACGGCATATATTTGGATAGAAGCAGAAAGAAGAGAAAGAGAAAAAAAAGAACCCTGCATTGATGATGGTGTCCAACCTACAGGTGATCCAATAGAGAGACAGTCGAGGGGACGACTTACTCCGTACAGTGGGTGGCCATGCGGCAATAGCGCTGCAGCATGCCAGACACGGTGGGCGGACAATTGAGACGCTAGCGATTCGGTACGGGCAGGTACAGGACCTGGGGGGTAACAATGGATTGGACAGTCATGATGCCATCTGCTTTTAGGAGTTTACTTTTCGTAGTATTACTCGTGTTGCTATTCAAGGGATTCTATTCAAGGGATTTATCAATTATCAAAGTGTAAAAGTCCAAGGTGATATCATTGGTATCTTGTTTCATTACTGACATGTTAAACACGCACTCGTACTGGATACTCGCGTACTCACAGCCTGTCAGGTCGGTAACTGCGGATGATGCATGACGGGACAGTGGCAGTGCCACGGTCACGGCCATACAACGGACTCCGAGAATCGCCTAGAATACTAGAATACGGCGTAATATGATTGTTGTATTGGTAATACCAGTCATCTACATCCATTACTAGAAAAAGAAACATGACGGAATAGCAGTAGTAAGACGAGTATTATTTCTGCTTCTCTATCTGTCAAGGCTGATGGCAATACCAGAACAGGCACGAGTACTGACCTCGAATCCAATATCTGCCTCAGGCATACCCCGCCCGCCTGCTGAGCAATCCATTTTATCCACCTTCAGCCTCCCTCGTACTCACGGAAGACACTGAACAGAGAGACTTGAGAACAGAGAGAGCAGCAACAGAGAGAGCAACAGAGAGACAGCGACAGTCCAGAAGTCCCATTTGCCCTGATTCTCCCCCCTCTCTTTCTCTTTCCTTCCTTCTTCCTTCTTCCCCCC
>FYEV01001816.1:160652-178159 GCA_900188565.1 Geosmithia flava
CCCCTCGCATCAAAGCAGTCTACCTTTTTGTTCATATCAAACAGTTTGTGTGTACAAGGAGTAAATATTTCTTTTCATCCATGAACTTTCTTTCTCCTTTCACTCCATCTATCGCGACATCTTGCTCTCTCTATCTCCCAAAGAGCATCTCTCTCTCTCTCCCCCCCCGCACACCCCTGCAGCCAAACAAGTCGTACGGTCGTAGTGCGAGTCTTGGCCATTAACTCATTGCCCATTAGGGGACCCGCTCCGAAATCGACGCCGCTCTCCTCACCTACCAGTGCCACCACCTAGTGTGTGCCACCACCACCAACCCGCACCTTTTTCCCATACCTTGGCCTGGTTCCTATACTACTCCGTTCCGTACCCAGCCTTTGGTCGTTCCCCATCCATTCCATTAATTACCTACTACTCCTTGGCTCCTCCCGTCCCTGCAGCCTTGACCTTTGTTCCTCTCCTACCAGTTACTGCTCAGTGACTTGCTTGGTCTGTGTGTCCTGGTACTTCCACATCATCTCGACACACTAAATCAACCTTCTCTTTGTGTCCTTTCAATCTATCCATTCTTCCTACTACTACGATTCTATCGACCTTTTTTCTTCTTTTCTCATTTACGCGTACCAGCAACGCTTTTTCGGAAAGAAAAGAAGGATATATTCAATCATCCATTTGACGACACCTACCGATCTCAACCACTGTGCCTAACATGGCACCGACTGCGTGACCGATTTCATCATACCGAAAGATCAACCGTCTCCCACCTACCCCCCTCATCTCTCCCTCCGACGATACCAATCATCAGCAAAATCTCGACGACCAGACTTCGCATCGAATTATCTCGCACATCAATCCTCCCGGAGATAAAAAAAAAACAAGGTCATGCATACCAAATCCTCCTCTTCTCCCGGCAATCCCGGAGGCCAGGTCAGCCATCGACTGCGCAACTTCTTCCGCATCAACAACAACAATAGCAGCAATGGAAACGCCAACGGCAATGCCAATGGCACCGGTGCCAGTGATGGCCATGAGTCATCATCATACGACGAGGCCTCTACTCCTAATAACAATGGCAGCAACACCAACACCAACGGAAACAATGCTGGGAGACCTTTCCGCGGCCGCCTGTTCAGCAGCACCGTAGGCCGATTCCGCTCCCAGACCGTCGCCAGCGAGGGCAACCCGCTCGACGAGGCGCTTGGCCCGACGGCCCACGCGAACCCCTACTTTGCCCACCAGGGCATGCCCGGCCTGCGACACCACAACGACGGTTCCGTCCCCTCGACCCCGCCCGACACCCCGCCGACGCTGCTCGTGTCTGGCCCCGACGGCGAAAAGGGCGGCAAGAAGCCCGCGGCCGGCACCAAGGAGGAGCTGGCGCGGAGGCTACGCCGCGTCGCCAGCGCCCCCAACACGCAGGGACTCTTCAACAGCAAGGACGGCGGTGCATCTGCCGTGGCCGCCGCCAAGGCCAACGGTGGGCCGGGTGGCAATGACAAACGTCCTGCCACGGCGGAACTCGGAAAGGACCCCCTGCTCGAGGACCCCAACGCCCCCGGCGCCTTCTCCATGGTGGAGGCCAAGGTAGAGGCGGCCAAGAACCAGTCCCTGGGCCCCTCGGCGGCGGAGGACGCGCTGTCGAGTCTCCCGGACCCGGCGAGCAGCGTACCGTTCAGGCGGACGTACAGCTCCAACTCGATCAAGGTGCGGTCGGTGGAGGTGAACCCGTCGAGCTTCGACAAGGTCAAGCTGATCGGCAAGGGCGACGTGGGCAAGGTGTACCTGGTCCGGGAGAAGAAGAGCCACCGTCTGTACGCGATGAAGGTGCTGAGCAAGAAGGAGATGATCAAGCGCAACAAGATCAAGCGCGCTCTGGCGGAGCAGGAGATCCTGGCGACGAGCAACCACCCGTTCATCGTGACGCTGTACCACTCGTTCCAGTCCGAGGACCACCTGTACCTGTGCATGGAGTACTGCAGCGGCGGGGAGTTCTTCCGCGCCCTCCAGACCCGCCCGGGCAAGTGCATCTGCGAGGACGACGCGCGCTTCTACGCCGCCGAGGTCACGGCCGCCCTCGAGTACCTCCACCTCATGGGCTTCATCTACCGCGACCTCAAGCCCGAGAACATCCTGCTCCACCAGTCCGGCCACATCATGCTGTCGGACTTTGACCTGTCCAAGCAGTCCGACCCGGGAGGCAAGCCCACCATGATTGTGGGCAAGAACGGCGCCAGGGTCGACTCCCTCCCCACCATCGACACGAGGTCCTGCATCGCCAACTTCCGCACAAACTCCTTCGTCGGCACCGAGGAGTACATTGCTCCCGAGGTCATCAAGGGGAGCGGCCACACCAGTGCTGTCGACTGGTGGACCCTGGGTATCCTCATCTATGAGATGCTCTACGGGACTACCCCCTTCAAGGGCAAGAATCGCAATGCTACTTTTGCGAATATCCTTCGTGAGGATATTCCCTTTCCAGATCATTCTGGTTCTCCTCAAATCTCAAAGTACGTTTTTCTTCTTTTTCTCGCACGCTCGCCATTCCCTGCCGTTTTTCTTCTCTCTTTCTTTTCCTCGCACGCTCGTTCTACATGTAACTAACGTCCAACTCTGACAAAACAGTCTCTGCAAATCCCTTATCCGTAAACTCCTCATCAAAGATGAGAACCGTCGACTGGGCGCACGAGCAGGAGCATCAGACATCAAGGTCCACCCATTCTTCCGGTCGACGCAGTGGGCCCTGATCCGACACATGAAGCCGCCCATCGTGCCTCACCCGCCCAAGGGGAGCGAGACGCCCAACTTCCGAAACGTCAAGGAGAGCGATAGCATCGACATTGGCGGCGGGCCCGAGAACATCAAGGGTGTGCCGCTGGACAGCGGTCTCTCGACGCCCGGAAATGAGGTGCCTGATCCTTTTCTCGAGTTTAACAGTGTCACTTTGCATCATGATGGTGATGACCATGTTTATACGAATGGTCATAAGTGATTTTTTTCCTCTTCGTTTCTTTTTCTTTTCTCTTCAGCACGGTTCTTTCCAAGAGTAAACCAAGGGAAGCAAAACACTCTTGTGATAAAAGGGGGGGGTCACCAAGATTGGAGAATGAGAGACTCCCTCCTTTGAAACACACAAGACGGAAGAACAATGAGAGCGGAAAGAAATCCCATTTCATGCCCCCTTATGCTCAAACCTTTTTTTGTATAAACATTTCATGGCGTGGTACACGGTATGGCGTTTTACGTTTTTTTAATTATATGTTATTCTGTTTCTTCTTTATAAGCAAGGGATCGAGAAGAGAGTTGATAAGTCGGAGGAGTGGGAGGAGTGGCAAGTGGTATGAAAGCAGAAAGCAGGCACGCAAGGGAAAGCAAATGTATTTTTTTATCCCTTTTTTATATTTTTTTGAAGCTGTCTATGGTGGGTTTGACGTGCCCTTTTGATGGATATTGTTTACTGGTGGTTTTATCCCTTTTTGAGATATGTTTTTTCCATTATGCATATTTTGCAAATCACATGCACACACAGCACGGCACACGGATGTTGAGGGAAATAATAGACTTGACTTGCTTGAACTTTGACTGGTCTCTGATCTCCGATCTCACTGATCTCACTGGTATTTTCGTCTGATCTATTTATATGCACGATGATGATATGTACGATGGTGCTATGTGATATGTGCCATGTATGCTATGTGGTGCTATGTGTGCCATGTGTTATATGAGCTATGTGCTATGTGTGCTATGTGTGGTAATGTGCGATGTGGTGTAGTATGGTGTAAATGTCTAGGTAAGATGGCATGTGAAAGATTGTACAACAGACCTTGTGACTTTTCAAGGTCAAATCAAGGAAACAAGCTGAGATTTCGGCACACAAGTGTAGAAAGAATAACGAGTATAGGAAGAATAACAGGCGAAGAGAGAATAAAATCACTGATAAAATAATAGGCAACAGCGACATAGACGCAAAGTCCCAATCAAACAGGAAAAGAACATCGGTCACGTTGGTTGTAGTGGGGGTGCGGGATGGTCATCTGTTTATATATATCATATGATGCGTGCCTAGGTAGTAATAGCAGACATGAACAGTAGTAGAGGGCTGGAGTGTGGCAGTATATAATGTAACACAGACGATTTCAATTCATTTCTCAAGAGCTTTCTATAATAAGCATAATAAGCTTGTGTGACCCAAAAAAAGCACCCAAAAACCAGAAGGCAAGGACATCCAAGATGGGCAAAATGTCCCTTCGCCGCAAAAAGAGCCTGTCTCCCCTTCGACAGAAACGCCATGCCTCTCCCACCTCTGAATTGGAAGACATCAAATTCCAAGATGAGAAGATTATGGAGAGGGCGACACAACGAGCTCGAGACCTCCGAAGTCGAGAACGACAGACCCGAACCCGAGAAAGAGCAAGTCGTGAAAGACAAGCCAGGGATAGAACAAGCCGTGATAGAACAAGCAGAGAAAGATCAAGGTCCAAACGTCCTCGAACCCGCTACAGAACATGGTACCGCGTCCCCGAGGCAGACGTCGAAACACAGCACATCGCCGACTCGTCACCGGGATATTTCACAGAATGGGACGGCACGGGATATCATCGTCGAACGCTCATCGACACGGAAGATCTACGACGCAGACTACTCATCTCACGAAGTGGTGATAGACGAATAACCCGACCTGCGGCTCCTCCCTCCGAAAACCACAACAGCAGTCTCGTCGTGATCAATGAGTCTCCCCTCCGACGCAGGGTGGCAGACATCCTCATCGACGCGGGGGGTATAGACCCTACCTTCCTAGACGCTCATGTCCACAACAAACCATGGATACAACATCGTGGCGTGACGTGGGAGTATCCCCAACCCACGAGCTGCAGTGGCACATGGTTCCCCCGAGTATCACTGTGGACGACAACGACGTCGCGCGGCCCAGCCATCCTTCTAGCCAGCCCCGCAGGTGGGATAAACGACGACGACAGCCTCCTCGACGGCACGCCAGACCAACTCCTCAGCCAGATGGTATACACGCGATGGATCGAGTTCCTAGGCGGTAGCAGCGGAGCCATATCGCACGAAGCCACACTGTGGGCTGCCCTGTCGTCGCTCGAGCGCAACCAGGACTCTTCGCGGTTCATGTCTTCTGCGGCACCGGCGATGTGCTCCTACGACGTGTGGACGGCCCTGGTGGAACGTGTACATCGACGACTTATCCTTCTGAAACAGCACACGTGCATCCACGATCCTGTTCCTAGTAGGAAACACCCAAAGAAGAAGGGCGAGGAGGAGAAAGGTCGCACTGCAGCAGACAGACGCAGCCTGGACCGTCTGTCGTACCTGGGCGGCGTGCTGCTCCCCGTCACAGTGGTGTCGGGCATTGTGTCTATAAGCGGCCAGTACGGTCCGGGGGGCAGCAGGTTCTGGGTCTTCTGGTTGGCGAGCATGCTGGGCAGCGTAGGCGCCGTCCTGGTCATCTACCTCGACCAGGTGAGGAGTTTGCCCGTGTGGATTGAGGTGGCGGTTGATGCGGCGCTCGAGGAGAGCGAGGTGGAGTCTTTCTCTTCTTGCTGGTCGGACGACGAGTTAGGTGGTGGTGACGACATTGACAAGAAGAAGAGGAAGAAGCAGGACGATGATGCGGATAGATTGATCATAAAGAGGTTGCACATGGTTGGGGGGGAACCGCTGGTCAGGGCTTGGAGACGGAAAGATCTCGGCTGGGGTGGCGCTCTCAAGAAGGTGAGTGGATATTATCGATGGAGGGGGATACCGAGTGATATGCTGTTTCATGTGCCACCGAGGGATGGTTGATAGGTATATTGATGTTAAACCCATTTTTTATAGAATTTATATAATAAACATACACGGACCGTCTTTTTCTGTTTTATATAAGAAAGAAAATCCAAGGAACAAATACAAGAAAAGACATGATTTATAGCCCATTCATCCGCTGACGTACAAGACCAATCTTGTCCTTTCCGTCCATCCAAGGCCTCAGACACTCGGGGACACGCACAGTCTTGGTACGATCGTCATACCCATTCTCCAGGAGGGCGGCGATGATGCGCGGCGCGGCCAGGGCCGTCCCGTTAGCAGTCCAGGGGAAGCTGAGCTTGTCTCCCGGGAGGCGCATGCGCGTGTTGAGCCTGCGCGTCTGGTAGTCTGTGCACAGGCTGGCGGACGAAACCTCGCCCCACCCGTCCTCCTGCTGGGACTCGGTGCTGCTCCCGCGACGGACGGCACGCCCGGGGAACCAAGCCTCCATGTCGACCTTGCGCGTGGCCGAGGCGCCCAGATCGTGGGCCGGCATGGCCAGGATGCGCGCCGGCAGGTCCAGAGACGACAGGATCTCCGTCTGGATGTCGAGCATCTCTTCGAAGACGTCGTCGGCCACGTCCTGGTCCGGCGGGGTCCACGCGAACATCTCCACCTTTGTGAACTCGTGCACGCGGTACAGGCCCTTTGTGTCGGCACCGCGGGCGCCAGCCTCGGCACGGTAGCACCGCGACACGGCCACGCGCTTCATGGGCAGGTCGTCTGCGCGCACCGTAGACGCGGCTTTCATGCCCGCCAGGGAGATCTCCGACGTGCCAGTCAGGCACATCTCGGGGGCGCCGCGGTCGGCGTCGTGCCGCGTCTGTGCGATAGTGTACACCTGCTGCTCGCCGCTCTGGTCGCGCGGCTGGAACCCGCACGCAGCGCCGATGTGGCTGTACACCATACTGGGGGGGGACACCTGCGTCCAGCCATGGCGCGTCACCACCGCCAGGGCGTACTGGATGAGCGCCTGCTCCAGCTGCGCCGCCTCGCCGACGAGGTAGTACCATCCCCAGCCGGAGGCGGTGGCCGCGGCCGCAAAGTCCAGGATGCCGAGGTCCATGCCAATCTGGACGTGGGACAGGGGCTTGGTCTTCTCGCCGTCGGCGGCGGTGACGTCGGGCGCCGGGGCCACCTCGTTGATGTAGCTGAGCAGGACGGCCTCGTCGCCCTCGGGCGTCTCCTCGCTCGTCAGGTTGGGCATCTCGAGCGCCAGGTCCTCCATGGCCGCCAGCACGCGCGACTCCTGGTCTGTCATGCCCGACAGCTCCTGCTTGAGCCGCCGCGCCTCGGCCTGGATGTCGTCGCGCGGCATGCGTCGCACCTCGTCCAGGTCGTGGTCGTCGGAGCTGGTCGTCGGGTTGGACAGCTGGCGCCGCAGCAGGTTGGACCGCTCGCGGATCGCCCGCCCGCTGCGCGTCAGGTCCTGCCACTCTGCGTGGAGCTCCACGATGCGCTTGGCGTGGCCCGCCTGCCGCGCGTAGTTGCGCTCGATGCACGTCTTCTCGTACAGCTCTGGGTTCTGCCGGATGCTCTTGATGTCCAGGATGGGCCGGGGGGCTGACGACGGCCGTTTGGCCCCGGAGCTGCCATCTGATGTGCTGCCGTTGCTGCTGCCGGCCTCTGATGAGAAGAAGGCTCGGGCCGAGGGAATCCTGAGCTGAGGAGTCGTCCTGAGCCGCCCGGCTCGGCAGCGGATGCACTGTACGGTTCTGTTCATAGTCCCATGTGTCTATTTGATGAGGCTGGGTGATTGATATGAGATATGAGTTGATTATTTGTCGCCAAGGTCGGGGGGTTGATGAGTGAAGTGTTTAAGAATCGTTCGGTTGGGGGTTGAAGCTTTTGAGCTTTGTCTACCCGATTGGGTTTAGCGCCTCTCGCTTGAACGGGACCCCTGTTCATGCGTCACAGCCGCCTGCTTCTCATACACGATTTTGGCAGATGATCTTATCCCATTACTGCCTTTTTTTGTTTTCCGTGATCAATTGGATCGTTTGAAAAATCCCAAAGCTTCATCCGCGTCTTCAATACACAATGGGCTGTTGGGTGGTGGCTGAGCCAATAATACACCATACATACATCTTCATATTTACAACACTAAAGCGTAGTAAAAGGGTATCTATACATTTCGTCTTGGTCAAAACTCCAACTCCTTCCATTTGCCTCATATGACGCCCCATTGCCCCAGTGTCCAGTTGGCGTGGTGTCCACCACTTCCACGCACCAAGCCTCCGGGCCCCATGCTCTGCCGTTGCTGCTGCGTCTTGGCGTCAACGTCCCCGGGCCGAGATGCTCCCACGGCGCCATGCTGCAGCCATAGCTCGCGTTCGACTGTCGCCATGGCCGGGATCTTGAGATGCGTCGTCAGACTCGCGCCGGCCCACGGCCCCAGGGAGTGCAGAGTGCGAATGTGGCCCTGAATAAGGCGGGCCTGGTCACGGTGCTTCCTGATCTTGGCCTCGGTGAGGTCCTCCTGGCTCTCAGGCTCACTATAAGCGGCCGTCCGGCTCGAGGCACCGCTACGTATGTCCTCGGAGTGGTCGGATACGGGAGATGCCTCGGCGTCCTTTGTGGGCGAGGACACGCTCCCGCCGCCGCCTGCCGTCGACGATAATGACGATGACGCCCTCCGCTGGAGCTTCTGGTTGCGGTACATCTGGTCGACGCCCTTGCCCGAGATGGCCTCCCAGCCCCTCCGTTCCACCGTGGCGGTCACTTCGTCGACTATGCGCTCCTTCAGCCCAAGAATGTTGGAGCAGCCGCCCACGAATATGATGCGCGCCATGCAGATGGCCCTGACGTCGATGGGCAGTTGGAGAAGGTGCTTGTATACGAGAGTGTGGATGGGTAGCTCGTGGTCGTCAAAGGTGGCGGCCTGTGCTGACGAGTCAAAAAAGCTGTCGTCACACACGTCGGCCATCTTTTCCAGTGACACCTCGACCGTCTTCGGAGGCGATGTGGATTCCAAGGGTACCCGCGTCACGCCCTTGGGTAGTGTCGACTCATTGGGGGTCTCGGCGTCCGACTCGTCCTGCTCCTCCACCGTCTCGAGCTGCGCAGAGTCCCTCTGAGATGACCTAAAGGCCGCCGCCCTGCACCACATGAGACGGCACATTATATCCTCGCTCTCCTCAAAGCTTACGACACGCTTTGTCTCGGAAGCAGTAGCACCAGCAGCGTCATCATCGCTATCGCTCCCGGTAATTAGCGGCCGTAATACCTTGGCATATACCTCATCCACTAGGTATCGGCCTGCCCTGACGGTGCGTGTGCTCTTCACTTCACGATACTCGTAGACGCTCGTGACAGTTGTCTCTGCCCACCCTATATCCACCACAAGGGCAGAACGAACACCCGCAGCCACGGCCGCCATGCTAGGCGGGGACAGTAGAGAGACCAGAGGGGTCTGGAACCTGTCAAATACCGTGTCCAGAACCGTCGATAGCAGAGGCAGTGGCACCGTCGAATCAATAACGAGAGCCATTCTGCGTGCTTTTGAATCAATGAGCAGATGGCTAGAACTTCTGTGTGAGCTAGATGCGTAATTGGAAAATCACGAACAAGAGGCTCTTACCGTGAAAAGGCCTCTCTGATGAGACGGTCGAGCTTGTCGCGAATAAGACCCAGGTCGGTTTCACGCACATCATAACGCCATATCTCATGCTCCGCCGCCCACTCAATGTGCCCAGGGTCTTTTGCGCCAACATCTGCAAATGACGGCTGCCATGCTCGGAAGTCCCCCACGCGCCTCTGCTGGTCCAAGCCGCACTGCAGCGTGGCCTTGGGAAGCGAGTCGCCAGCGAAGCCGGCACGCAAACAGCGCGAACCCAGCTCAAGGACGATGACATCCTCGTCGGCCCTCATGGTCGACGGTGAGCCGTACGAAGTCGCCATAGAACGAGGTGGTGTATGGGGCGTCGTCGTCGACGATCCCGGCGGCGGCCCCTGAGGTCGTGAAGAAGGTGCGGAGCGGATGCTGGCCACGCTCCTATGGGCCAGCGTGGGCCCCGTGCCCGACTCCATGACGAGATTGTGCGGTCCGGGTGTGGTGGTGGATTTCTGTGTATGATGTGTCTCTGATAGCACTTGTCAATGAGCGGCGTCTTGGGCCCCCGCGGGTCGTGTGTGAAGCTGTTTCAGCTCATCAATGCGTATGTGTGAGGCCCAGAATCCGTGGCTGGTGAGGTCGTGGCTGGTGCAGCGCCCTCCTTCCCTGTCTGTAATGGAGCCCCAGACTAACGACTGCTGGCGCGGTGGCTAAAAATGGATAGCGGTCATCGATGCACTGCAGCGCCCTTTACAGTGGTTATAGGGGCATCTCATCGCCCAGACCCCCTGAACCACGACAAAGCCAGTGGACCCCAGCAACTAAGTTCCATGAGTTCAATGTTTACTTTCATTTTCTCGTCCTCGTTCACATATGCCTGGCCTCCGTCATCGAGAATTCATCAACACGTATCCATGAGCCCGTGAACACGCCAAATACACCCTCCATGGGCATCAAAGGGTAATTTCTACCCATTCATCTCACAAATACACACTACAGAAAGACCATTGTTACTGACATCACCTGCAGCATCTACCCCGAGTTGGGCAAGTGCGATCGTGTGGCTTTGACAAAACTCACGGCCGACAGTTTCCGTGAGAAGGGGCGCCCTCTCCGTCTAGCCATAGACTTTGCCATATGGCAGTTCCAAGCGCAGGCCGCCCGGGGAGGCACCAACCCAGCCATCAGGACCCTCTTCTACCGCCTGGTGCGGCTCCTAAGCACCCCCATCCAGCCCATCTTCGTCTTTGACGGCCCCAACAAGCCCGTCTTTAAGCGGAACAAGCGATCAGGCCGCGGCGATGGCGTGGCCATTTCACAGGCTAAGCGGCTTATCAGACTGTTTGGCTTCCCCGTGCACGACGCCCCCGGCGAGGCCGAGGCCGAGTGCGCCCTCATGCAGAAGCGGGGCCTTGTCGACGCCGTGCTGAGCGAGGACGTCGACACCATCATGTTTGGTTGCACCCGGACGCTGCGCAACTGGTCGTCCGAGGGCAAGGGGTCCAAGGCGCCCACACACGTATCAATGTACGACGTGCACGACATGAAGCTGGCCGACCTGGGGCTCGATAGGGAGGGCATGGTCCTGGTCGCACTCATGAGCGGCGGCGACTACCTCCCTGATGGCATCCCCAGGTGCGGCGTCAAGGTGGCCTGCGAAGCGGCCAAAGCTGGCTATGGAAAGTCGATATGTCGTCTCAAGGGGTCGGACACGGAGGGTCTGCGCAAGTGGCGCGAGTCCCTAGTCCACGAGCTGCGCACAAACGAGAGCGGGTACTTTCGCACGAAGCACATGGCACTCTCCATCCCCGAAGATTTCCCCAATCTCGAAGTCCTGCGCTACTACACACACCCCGTCGTCTCCCCGGAGTCGGTCATGGAGTCGGTGCGAAACAAGCTGGAAAAGGGTCCCGACGAGCTACACCTAGACGCACTCCGCGAGTTCGCCCGCGAGACGTTCAACTGGGATTACCGCATCGGCGCCATCAAGTTTATCCGCGTTCTTGGAGAATCCCTCCTCGTTCGCAAGATGCTGCTCGGGGCCGCCGACGACGATGGCACCACTATCCAGCGCATATCGGGCCGCAGGATGCACTTTACTACCGACGGCGAGTCTGAACTGCGCCTTAGCTTTATGCCTCAGGACATGGTGCCAATCGATCTGTCACAGGAGGTGGACGAGGAGATTCCCGCGTCTCGAGACGGCCTAGCTCTTAACAGCGACGACGAGGTCGACGACGTGGGCTCACTACCTTCGTCCACCCAGGCCATCAAGGTTTTCGACGAGACCAAGCCCGATCTCGCCTGGGTGCTCGAGGACGTTGTCAAGAGGACAACTCCCCGTGCCTTTTCCATATGGGAAGAAGCAGAACGCGTCAAGGCCATCCGCAAATCCCCCACCAAGAAGAAGACGGCGACCAAGGGGAAAGCATCCGACAAGACGAGGAAGGCGAAGACGACGGTGCCGACAGGTATGCAACGAGGGGCCATTGACAAATTCGTACGAGTCACCAAGACGTCAGCCCTCGAGCAAGCGACCTCGCTCGAGAAGGGCGGTGGCAGCTCTGGCGGGGCTGCTGCTGCTAAAAAGAGCCAGTCCTCAGAGCAGCCTCGCGTCCCTCGTGCAACACCATCATCATCACCAAAGAAGAAGAAGAAACCTTCAGCTACGCCATCACCGCCGCCATCATCGCCACCGCTGCCGTCAACTCTTCCCCGGGAACCAAGTAAGCCCACATCTGAGCCGAGCGACGACCTGGACCAGCATCCGGCCGATCCCTGGACAAGCCCTGGCTTACCACTCACGCCCACTAGGACCCCCCTTGAGCGACCACGCCGACAGGTTCAGGAGACGATTGTCATCTCGTCGAGTCCTGCCGCCGGGGAAGCATCACCTCCACCATCACCACCACCATTTTCCATACCCGCAACGACAACAACAGCTGCCGCACGTAATACTAGGCCGCCTCCCGCTAGCCGCAAGGAAGTGTCTAGCCCTGTACTCGCGCGTCCTGCCTCGAGTCAGGTTAGGAAGAGTGTGAAAGCCACCGCTACCACCATCATGACAAAGACCAGCTCGCCCAAGTCATCGAGGTATAAGCAGACGTCTATGGACATGTTTATGAAGAAGACGAAGCCAGCAGGGATTGATGGAGATGGCCTTTCTCAAAGCCAAAAAGACCAACTAGACGACCCCTTTGCCGCTTCGGACGATACTACTACTAGTACTGGCAAACAGAATGGTCCCGCAGAAGAGAAGATGGGGGGTAAAAAGAAAAAGAAACTCCTCGTCCCGCGGACCAGCGCAGTCGGCTTCTTCAAGGAGATTGAGGTCGACGAGGACGTTGCCGACGAGACGACATCTAGGGAGGAGCGCAGACTCGAAGCACGAGGACAGGCGCGCGGTGTGATGCGCTATAGTGACGTATCAGTCATTGATCTGACGCAGTGACCTTTATTTTGTCTGCGCACAACATGTATTAGTAGCTCATGCATTTGCTTTAGGTTTCTTTCTGGGAGAGGCGTTTTATATCACCTGGGGGTTCATTAAATTAATTTCCATTTTTTGTAAAATATACATTATGAGAGAAATGCCATGTTTGTTATACACAAAAGTAATGCTTGATGATGATATATTCCAACCTCTTATTTTGAAACCCCCCCTTGAAAACCCCCTAGGCATCCTCCATCTCAAGGTCAGGATCGACTTCCGTCCCGAGATCTCTATCCTCGAGAAAACGTCTCCCGACCAACCCATCAGGGAGATAGGTCTGCCTGACCTTGCCATCCCGATAGTTAGGATTATACTTGTACTCTGCGCCGTGGCCGAGATCGCGCATGAGCCTCGTAGGCGCATTGCGCAGGTGCAGCGGGACAGGCAGGCTAGCGACACCGGGCTCCCTCAGGGCCGAGTAGGCATTGTTCAGGGCGCGGTAGGCGCGGGTGCTCTTGGCGGCGGAGCACAGGGCCACGCAGCAGTGGGCGAGGGGGATGCGCGCCTCGGGCATGCCAATCTGCTGGGTGGCGGTGTAGGCGGCGGTGGCGAGCGGGAGGAGGGTGTTGTCTGCCAGGCCGACGTCCTCGGAGGCGATGACGACCATGCGCCGGGCCACGAACAAGGGGTCCTCGCCCGACTGGAGCATGCGGGCGAGGTAGTATAGCGCTGCGTCGGGGTCGGACCCGCGCACAGACTTGTGGAAGGCGGAGATGTTGTCGTAGTGCTGGTCGCCACCGCGGTCGTAGACGAGCGTCTTGGTCAGGGAGCCCTTTATGTCGTCCTTTGTCGGGGCGTCGGGCCCGCCGCGCGAGGCGAGAGACATGGCCAGCTCGAGGAGGTTGAGGGCTGTGCGGGCGTCGCCGTCGCTGAAGCGGGCCAGGTAGCTCAGCATCTCGTCGTCGAGGAGCTGCGACTGCTGTGATGGTTGCTGCTGTTCGCCATTGTCGGTGTCGGTGTTGGTGGTGGCGGTGCCAATCTCCTCGTCCATGGCCCTGTGTAGGATGCGGACAATGTCTTCGGTGTCGAGGGGCTTGAGGGTGAATGTGCGGCAGCGGGAGAGCAGGGCATTGGCAACCTTGAAGCTGGGGTTCTCCGTCGTGGCGCCGATGAGGGTGACGGTGCCGGACTCGACGGGCTTGAGGAAGACGTCCTGCTGGGCCTTGTTGAAGCGGTGGATCTCGTCGCAGAAGACGATGGTCTTGCGGCCCGTCAGGCTCAGGTCGTTGAGGGCCTCCTGGAAGATGCGCTTGCACTCGCCCACCCCCGTGCTCGTCGCGTTCATCTCGATGAACCGGCTGCCCACCTGGTTAGCTATGCAGCGGGCTATCGTCGTCTTGCCCGTCCCCGACCCGCCCCACAGGATCATCGACGGCACGCGGTTCGACTCGATCAGCGACCGGAGCACGCCGTTCGGTCCCACCAGCTCCTGCCCGCATACCTCGTCCAGGGTACGTGGTCGCATCCTGTCGGCCAGGGGAGCCGCCTTTTGCGTCCGTGTCCTCTTTGTCATCCTCTCATCTTGATGTGTTGTTGGCGCGCCTCCTCCTATCTCGTCCGTCGTTGTCGTTCGTGTCGGTGTTGTACTTGTTGCTGCTGCTGCTGCTGCCCCAGGTCCCTCGTCGAATGACCGTTTTTGCGCCCCGTTGGCCGCGGGCGTCACAATGCCCCCATTTGGATGTCGTTTTGGTACAGGAGTCGAGAAGAAGTCGGATGCTTTGCGCTTGGCTGGTGCTGCTGCTGACACTGCTCCTGCTGGTCCTGATGACCCCTTGCCGTTGGCGTTGCCGTTGGTCTGTGATTGCTGTGATGATGGTGACGATCCGGCGAGGTGCGTCTCGCAGTTGTTGTCGATGTGGCTGTTGATGTCGGAGGTTGTCACCAGCTTGGAGCAGATGGGACAGTTGACTGCCATGGTTGGTGGTTTCCCTTGTCAAGGTGGTTGGTGGTTGATGGTTTGAGGAGAATGTACACGACAATGTCCTTTTTTTTTTTTAACTGGCCTTGGTAATGAGACGCGTTTAAAGTGGTTATGACGCGCCTGCTGGTGGGGCTGGCCGGTCATCAATCTACTACTTATGATATCCGTAGTACACCACCACATTTACAATCAAGAATTGCGAAACACTACTACCATTTAGAACATCACTGCACATCATCCAGTCACAAGTGTACAATAATTGGAGGAAAATATATTATCAGCTTCCTTAAACTAGTCCACCCCATGCCATGAAAACGCCTCGCGTCCATATGAGAACAAAAGCAAAAAGAGCTCTTTCCATCTCAGAACTAACCATAACCATAATGGAAGTTATATATATATATATATAATGATTTTCAATCCCACCCATAAAGAATTCTTTCCTCCCATGAAAAAAAACCCCATGCCCCAGTGCAAATAAACGATATGCAATCAGTGTTGTAAGAAGGGGAAGACAAAAAAAAAGATGCGAGAACAACGCCAAGCCCAAAACATATGTATGCTTTTTTAAACACCATCCCTTTTTGAAAGAAGAAAATGATTTTCGTAGGTGCCCTTCAAGGCTCGTTGATGGCATTCCCCGGGGTTTCAACCAAACGACTTGAGAGATCGTACCTTGGGAGAAGCCAACCCATTCTCAGCCTTCCTCTTCCCGAGAACAGTAGCACCAGCACCATCCGTTGTATTCGAATTCGAAGTCGACAGTCTAGGGGTCCCCTCCCTATCCCTGGTAGCCTCATCATGACAAGAGGCGTGGTAGGCCCTGGTCCCGCCGACGAGCACGGCATCCAGCCACACCCACTCCTGCGCCGTGTCGAGCCACTTGTTCTCAAACTTGTCCTGGCAGATGGGGCAGACGTTGTTGATGCCGCTCGCCGGCTCGGGCACGGCCATGTACTTTGGCTTGGCGGCCTCGGCGGCAGCCTTGGACGCCTCGGCCGCCTTGTCCTCCTGCGCGGCCAGGTGGTCCGAGTCCACCACCTCGCGCGACTGGAGCCAGTCCTGCGCGTCGACGTACCAGCTCCGGTGGGCGCCTCGCTTGTCCGCCTCCGCTCCGCGCTGGTGCACCCGGAAGTGCCAGTCCATGTGCGCCATCTTCTTCTTACGGCCCTCCTCGTCCGTCTTGAAGCGTCGTCCGCACTGGGAGCAGGGGGGGCCGAGCTGCTCGTATAGTCCTGAGATGATGTTGGGTTGTACTCTGTTATTTGTTGTGTCAGTTTAGATTCTTCTCTCTTCTTTTTTTTGTTGCTTGCTTCTACTGCAGTTGGATGTGAAAAGTGTATATGTACTCACGGTTGCCTGAGTGATGCCGTGTCTAGACCTCCGCGGATCGGTGTCCCTATGGCGGCCATGGCTCGTTGGGCAGACAGGATGTTGGCAATGTTGGCTGGGATGGCGGGCGGCGGCGCTGCTGCTGCTGTTGCCGGCGGTGGTGCCGGTGCCGCCACATTGGTAGGTGTAGGTGTGGAAGGCAGAAGTCCAGCCATGCGGAGCTGGTCTAACAACGAAGAGGCACCGCCGCCGCCGTTCTGGTCGGGAGTCGGTGCTGCCGAAGGTGGTGCGGCGACAGCAGGTGGCGGATTGGGAGTGGACCGTTGCGACGACGGCTGTCGCGACATGAGCGTTGCCAGGGCTCCAGCGCCTAGGAGGGAGTCCAGCGTTAGAGCCGGCTGCGACGCCGGAGCTGCAGGAGCTGCTAGCGTCTGCTGCTGGGCGGGAGGGGGGTACGCGGACGACTGGTGATGCTGCGGAGGTGTAGGGTTCTGACGGTGGTGGTGGTGGTGCGATGATGAGCTCCTTAGTGTCACGGCGGCCAATTCTGTTACTTGGTTTTTAATGAGCTCCAGCTGCTCCGGTGCCACGCGGCCGCTCTGTACAATGGGCTGGAGATCCAGCAGCGCTCTTAGCCTAGTCTGAACGCCTGCGTCGTGCGGGTTGTGCGCGGCCTCGGCCCTCATGGCCACAATCAGATTCTGGATGTCACTGCTCAACGTCTCTACGTGGACTCCGCCCTGCGGTGCTCCCGCTCCGTAGCCGGGCGGCTGCTGGTAGGGCGCGCCGGCGGGTACCGGGGTGGGTTGCTGGGAGTAGGGCTGTCGCGGTGTCAGTAAAGCCGACGTGCGATGCTGATGGGTCTGTCTCTGTCTGCTGCTCACCTGTCCTTGTCCGGGGTACATCATCTGGGCGCTGGCGGGGTCGCACGGCATGCCGTACGGATGGGGGTACGCCTGGGGAGTCGCGCCAGGAGTCGAGCCCATCATGCCTGGTGGTGTGGGGGTGTTGCGGTGGGGGGTCATGGCAGACCTTGGCCGGCCGGGGATCTGCGTCTGTGGCATCATGGCGGCCTTGGCCTTCATGAGGGCATTCTCGATCGGTCGGACAAGCTCGGGTGTGAAGACGGGTCGGGTGTCGAGGGCTCCGGCGACGGGCAGCTTCCACGTCTTGAGCATCTCCTCCATGCGCTTGCGCGTCGGGTTGTCGACAACGGTGTAGGCTTCCATGAAGATCTTGAAGAGATTCCGGCCGAGGTAAAGCGTGTATGGCGTGCCGACATTCTTGACGATGGAATCGAGGACGTAGAGGGCCGGTAGCTTCTTCGTCGGTGCCGTCTGCAGGTACAAGTTAGCTATGAGGTCTTGCCACACACGAGGGCAGTAGCGAACGCATGGGGGGGGGTG
>FYEV01001816.1:178248-193018 GCA_900188565.1 Geosmithia flava
GGGGGGGGGGGTTGACGCGGGGGTCTGCCTCTAGACAGCAGGGCTACCTGTCTTGTCCGTCTCGTAGGAGAGAGGGAATCTTACCTTGATGATGTGTTTTTCGAGTACTTCAGCAATGGCGAGAGCATGGTTTGTGTTCTCTCGAGCAATCACGGTCAAGTTGCTGATCTCGAACCGTGTGTTCTGGCTGAGATCTTCGAGGGCCTGACGGTAATCCTCGGCCACTTCCTCAGCTTCATTCGACATTTTTGGATGCTTGTATCTGATGTGGCCTGACTCTAGTTGTGGTTTCTTGTTTGTTTTGAGATCAAAAACCAGTCGCGACCATGCAGCAAGCGACGATGATCAAAAGGAGGAGAGGGGAGGGGAGGTAGAGAAGAGTTGACCACCGAGCGGGACCTTTTTAGAGAGGACTTGGCGGCAGAGAGTAAGAAGAAGAAGAGAAGAACGTTTCCCCGAGACACAACTAGGAGGAAGCAAGGTCTAAAATCAAAGGCCACCGAGGATTCTTATTCCCAAGTCACTTTTTTTGTTTTGTTTTTGGTGTTTGCTGCAACGGGTTTCCCCAAGAAAGAAAAAAACTGCGCCCCAGATCCAGAGTCCCAAAAAACGATCTAGGTCATCCAAAAACAACAACCAAATCAATCCAACATGACCTAGCAAAGAGATAGCCGGAGAGAGAGAACAAAGTCAGAGGTAATATGAACGCGCTATTCCGCTGCGATATATCGTTCTGGGTTCCGGTTCTCGTGTTTCTTTTTCTGCCTACGTTGGTCGCGCGCTGGGGGAGGGGGGGAGTGGACAAAGAAGGCGAGATGGATGGCGAAGCCGCGTTCCTCTTTTTTGTTCAAATGGTGCACGAAAGGTGGGCGGCGGGATAGGAAATGTGATGGTTCGTCAATACAAGAGGGCGATGTCTCCCAAGTCACAAGTTTTCCAGTACAAAAGGGCGCCTGGGGAGGGGGGGGGGAGNGGGGGGGGGGGGGGAGGAGGTTGGCGAGAATGCTTGGGGCGAGGGTTGAATGAGGGAGAAGGGAAGGATTGGAGATAGTAAAGATATCGCGAAGCTATGCTAGGTCAAGCTAGTGGCCAGTTGCCACGTGATTACGTGATCCTCTTTCTGGTGTCAGTATTGGTCGTACGAGCAGTGAGAGTCACCCTACACTAGACGTTTACATGGTTACATCAAAGAGTTCAGGGCACTGTTGAATTATTCTCATATGGATGTATTAATTGACAAGCAAGGAAAAAAGAAAAAGAAGGTAAACTGGATGATGGAAGAAATCTAGCGATGGCCCTCTCTTGGCATAGCCTAAATGGGTATTTCGAAAAGCAGACAAAAGGAAAATGAAACTGAAACTCCGTTTCGAGTCCACCAAACGCCCTCTTACACCTTGAGCTAAAAATGACAGGAAAAAGGAAAGAAAGAAAGGGAAAAAAAAAGGGAAGTGACAAGAAAGATTAGAACCTCGACATGTTGGCCTCCGAGTACCGGCTACTAGCAGGTCTTCCCTTCCAAAAAGCCGGGTGGAAGGCATTGTTGGGACGAGTGACGCCCGGCTGGATAGGACTAGTCTGGGGCTCATCGTACATGTCACTGTCGTCAGGACCGTGAGAAGAAGAGACATGGCGATGACTATCCTCGGACACCTTGCGATGAGGGATAGGGTGACTGATCTCGAAACGAGGAAGCGAGGAAGACGCGTTGCCACCGCCACCGCCCATACCAGCCTTCTGCTTCGCCTTTCCGAGAGCAAAACCAAAGACACGACCAGCCAACGTCTTCTTACCACCAGCACCAGACGAAGAACCTGAGTAGGCACTCCCGGCATCATACTCCTTTGACGGGTTGGATGTATCGGCCGAGGTAGCCCCAATAGTGCGAATGACACGAACATTCTGACCACTGAGCCAGTCATGCAGGGCAAACGTGGCAACGATGTTGAGCAGACCAAAGGTGAGGTTGAGGATACCCGAGGCGAGGACGAGGCGCCACCAGGGCATACCCAGGTCCTTGGACTGCATCTTGGGGTTGTTGAGTTTGCCGAGGATGTCGCAGCCGACCATGATGAGGGCGAAGCCCAGCCACCCCAGGCCGTGGCGGAGAGAGAAGGCGGGCCAGTGCTGCTCGAAGAATCGCTTTCCAAAGGGGAGCTCGGAGATGGCGAGGAAGAGGGATATGCCGCTCATGAAGATGAGGGAGGCGGCGTCGAAGACGAAGTAGGCCTTTGTCATGTTGATCTTGATGGCCAGGGCCCAGAAGGAGACGACGGCTGTGCCCAGGCCGATCAGGGTGCATACTCGGAGGATCTGGAGGATGATCATGCTCACTCCGCGCTTGACGAAGCCGCCTAGGAGGAAGGCGAAGACCATTGTGAGAGGGTGGGGTTGGTGGGTGGTAACTAGATGGAGAAGATGGTTTGTTAGCAGGATCAATGTGGTTAGAGAAGAAGGGGAAGAAGACTCACAAAAGGGTATCAAAAGAGAGGGAGAGAAGTGTTGTCTGGTTTTTTTTATATGATGTGACGTGGAGGATTTCTTGTTTCTCTCACGACTTTGTCTCCCAGAAACAAAGAGAGATGCTGCTTTTGTTGTCGTTCTGAAAGCACAAAGAAAGGAAATAGAATAGAAACAGGCCAGCCTGTATATCGTAACAAAGTAGGATGGAAAGAAAAGAATTGAAACGGAACAAAGGAAAGGAAGAGAAAAAAGAGGTTGCTGAGAGGTTAGTATGACGATCTGAGAATACACATGATTGTCTCGAGAGGATGAATGGAAATAGGCGGCATTGTTCTCTTATACTGCATTCACATATACATGTATTCACAATGACTGATGTCTTTAACCGCCTGACCTATTCACCAGAAGAGTCTGACAAGCAAAAGCAAGCGCCTTGGAGGGGCCAAAGTCACCAGGAATAGAACTCGTCCATGGAGTACTACAGAACATACCAATATCGTTTACTACCTGCAGAAGAAAGATGGGCAAACCGTCCGAGCATAGTGTCGGGTACGACTACGGAGTATTAGTTGATGTTTCCACTTGGACCTTGTTCAACCGCGATGGAACAAGATGATTCGACGACATCTGTCGACTACAAGCATGTTAAACGACGAGTAGTTGGGCGGTTCTGTAGTAGGTAGGGCCACTTCTTGGGACTGTGCTGTTCAACTAGAAGGTCCAGAGACTGACTGGCCTGATCTGATATTTTTTGTCCCCGTTTCATGGCCGCATCATTGTCAACCTGTGGATACGTATGTCGGGGGGTTTGTCCATGATCAAGAGCCCAAGGGTAAAATGTATACTTTCGGGCATCGAGAGCCAGTCCTTTATTTCAAGTCTGATTATTATTTTTTGGGGGGTTTTTTTTCCCCCCTACTATTTTATTTTGGTCTTCTTCCCTTGTTCGGCAATACTTACACGACGTCGCATATCGATTGGACATGGTTGATTAACGAGTGGTTTCAGACCTGGGCAAGCGCCCGTGGGACGCGACTGAGGGCGGCAACGTTTCACCATTTTTGATAGTCAGGCGGCATTATCTGGTGTGTCTGAGGGGAGTATTACATGTCAGCGACGGAGCAAGCCGTGGTCATGATGCATCTTTTCCTTGCATAGAATAATGCGATGAATGGTTCTTGGTTCATGGACTGGCCCATGGTTCTGGACTTGGTAGTGGCGGGTTTGCAGGGCACTTGTGGTGGCGAGTCTGTAACACGGTAAGAGACGTGTATCACAGAGGGAGGAGGGTGACTGTATCGCTTTTTCAAACACGCATTCATACTCGTAGTATGTACAATGTATTTGCCATGATGGGAGTATCTCCCAAGCTGTAGAGTTCGTGATGAAGTGTGCCTGTAATCCAGAGACATGGAGGAATAGCGATTACGAATAGGTACGGGCAGACTACGGAGTCAGGTACCTCTCCATAGGCTCTATGTACGAGTACGAGTACAGTTACAGTGGCCGTACCTATGCTCAGATAGCGTCCATCCTCCTCTGATCGATCCAGACCCGTCCAGTACGTCCATGGCAAATCTCTCCCTATTGGCTGGCCCTGCCCATTATCCCACACAGCCTCACCCACTGGTCCCTGGACCGTAGCCTTTGGTTCCTTCCGTGGTCATCCGCCAATTTCTCTCGTCGTAATCAAGTCGTGACTCTTTTCTTCTTCTTCTTCTTTTTTTCCTCTCTCTTTTCTGCCTTATCACATAAACAGACAGCATCAACAAAAATACTCTCCACCCACCCACGGTACTCGCTCTAACCGATCGAATAACCGCGACCGACAAAAAAAAAAATCCTACCTGCACACCTGCACACCAAAAATAATGGCTCGTGGTAACCAGCGCGAAAAGTCCCGCGAGGCCAACCTCAAGAAGCAGGCTGCATCGGTTAGACAGAACCCATTCTACACACACAGCAGGGGGAGAAGGAACACACAGCAGGGGGGGAGAACGTACATTAACTGACAAATCTCCTCTTGTAGAAAAAGGGAAACAACCAGACTGGTTCCGAGATGCAGCGTGCCAAGGAGTCTGCTGCCGAAATCATGCGCAAGAAGCAGGCTGCCGGTACTACACCTTCTTTTGCCCCTCTGATATCAATCTATATATTGATTACATGTACTAACCTCCATCTCTTTCCTTGACAGCCGAGGCCAAAAAGGCTGCCGAGGGTAAATGATGTACTAGTACTCTAGAACGAACCGCTCTCTACCGGATACATCAAGAGTGGATAAAGACAAAGACACGGGAAGCAAACATCATTTTCAGCATAACATTGGGCGAACGAGGAGCAGAATCATTACTTTTGGCGGGTCAAATTGGGCGGATTTCTTAATAAACTAAGCACACTTATACATTATTTCCATTCTTTGACCAGCGCTTGACTTGGTCATGTACTTGTATATCCATACAGTCTGGTACTACTAGTAGGGAGTAGGACAGGCAGATCAACACTGGCGACATAGAAACCAAGTCAGTGTCGACAATATCATAGAACATGAATAAGAAGGCTGCAAGAGCACGTCACAGAGCACGTCATCAAATCACAGAGAGAGGATGTAATAAAGAATATATATTTGTCGTAACCTGCACGACACCAGCCATATGTATTCATAAATAGCAAAGTATAAAAAAAGGAACATTATATAGTGACCCTCATAAGAAATCCCAGACGAAAAAAAAGAATCACCAATCAAGGTAACCATTTTCCATCCCGCTCTTTTAAAGAAACCCCTTTGAAAAAAAGAAAAAAAGCAAACCTATTTTTGAAGTGTTGCTCACACAAAAAACACAACCCATAAGAACCCCAAAGTGCACCCTTATTATGTTCACTCATTCCCCGTGTCTCAAAGACTCAGATAGAGCAAGTCAAGGTCCCTAAACCCTGGCGTTACCCATGGGAAGGGAACCGGCCATGCCACCGATGGATCCGAGACCCTGGGCAGAGCTGGCGGGGAAGCCACCGGCGCTGCAGCTGACGACGCAGTGGCAGCTACCGTCCTGGCCGATGAGGCCCTGGCCGGGGGTGGCACCGGCGCCGCCGTCGACGACGGAGCCGTTGTTGCCGGCGTTGTTCTCGGCGGGGGGAGTAGCCTGGGCAGGAGGAGGGGTGGCCTGGGCGGGAGGGGTGGCGGCGGCACCGTCACCGTTCTGGTCGATGGCCAGCTGCTTGAACTTGGCCTGGGACTTTTCGGCGGTGGGGTTGATGGAGAAGACCATGCCCTTTCCGCAGTGACCCATCTGCTTGCAGTAGAACCCTGGTATGAATGTTAGTCTTTTGTTCAAGAGAGGGGGGAGTTTGTTCTTTCAAAAGAGAGATGTGCTTCTCAAAAGGAAGCAAAAACGAACAAAGGGAGGATTAATAACGTACAGAGAGGGTCAGTGGTGGTGACCTGCATAGCAACCTGGGGAGGAGGAGAGACGGCGTTGTCGGCGTTGGGCTGGAAACCAGTGTCCATGCCACCCTCCATGGCCTCACAGGGGGTGTCGAAGCCAGACTGGGTAACAGTGTGGTTGGTCATCTGGAACTCGAAGATGACCATGTCGCCGACGGGGACGTTGTTGAGCTGGTCAGGCGTGTAGACGAGGTCAGCACCGCCGACGACGACGGTGTGGGTGGCGGCGGCCGCGGCGGGAGGAGGCGTGCCGGCGACGGGGGTGGCGGTGACGGTCTGCGTGACGGTGACCTGGTCGTTGAGCTGGGTGGTCTCGGCGCCGCCACCGGGGTTGGCCCAGATGACGATGACGTTGGCAGCCTCGGATCCTCCGCCGATGATGTTGTTGTCCCCGATGACGTTGGTGGCTCCGGAGCCGCCGAGGCCGCTGAGGCCGCTGAAGCTGCTGTCGTCGACGACGTTGCCGTCACCGACGACGTTGACACCGTCGCTGCCGCCGGTGCGGCCACTGAGCTTGTGGTCACGGATGGCGTGGACGGCACGAGCTCCAGAGTCACGACGGACCTGGTTGATGCGGGCGGCTGAGACGACCATGGGGGCGACGGCCGTAAGGCCAAGAACGATGTTGGTAAACGACTTCATCTTGTTTTTTGTTGTTTTTGTGTGAAAATGAAAGGAAACCTCCAAATAAAATGATTGCAAATATAAAAAAAGGGAAAGTGATGAACAGTGGAAAATCGAACCAAGCGATTTTATCAAGGGATGAATATATGAGGGTATAATAAAAATGTTGCTTTAGCGAGTGCCTGCTCGTCAAGAATGGAAATTGAAGAAAAGAAAGAAACAACCCAAAAAGAGGGGAAGGAACACACAAGCTGGAGGGATTGATGAGTATGAGTTGAGTGATGGAGAGAGAGGAGAGAGGGAAGGAACAGAACAATGATCGGTGCTTCCCAAGGTTTATATCTCTTCTTTTGCTTCTCCTTCTCTCTTCTTCCTCATCTCATACACACACACCCCCTTAACAGGCCCTTTTAGACCCCTGACCGAGGGTCCGGAAGCTGGTCGCTGAGCAGAACCATAGTCAAAGAGAGTCAATACACGCCCAATCTTCCCCCCCGTATACTCCGTATACTCCGTAGTACCTCCATCTTGAGACCATGGCTTGTTCCTTTTGGGTCGGGCCAAAGGCAACCCTGGTGTAAACGGGACAGGGTTGGTCGGAATCTTGACTTTCCGGCTGATGGGAGGGGGTATTACAACCGGTACGGGTATGGACCATATGGGCCGTATGAAGGGAAGGGAGTAGTAAAGAAAAAAATTCAAAACTATAGCTTAATCCTTGTTAGTGGAGATGCTTTTTTTTTCTGGCTGTACGAGTATGTACTCGTAGTAGTAGTTAGTAGTACGGAGTAATACCGTTGAAGAGAATGGCAGAGAGAGAAAGACCCCTCTTTGCTCCAGGTCTGTCTCGTATCGCGTTTGGGATCTTGTCGCATCACCCCGGTCGACCGGACATCTGAAACCCGCCCGGTCATATTGTATACGGCCTGGGCCATCACTGTTCTTTCTCAACTGCCCTGGCTTTACCTGGATCCACAGAGGAACATGGGTACGACGTAATAACGGCCGGAAAACGCGTATTTCAATTCTCTCTTGCAGAAAAAGTCTCTGTACGATAATACTCCGTACTGACTCGGCACTTGTACGTCGTATTACTACTACACCATGCTGCTACTACTTCTTCAACACTTCTCAACTGAAAAGCAGGAGGCAGGGAAAATAAGGTCTTGGCCCCCCCCCAGTTCTCTCCCGGGGTCCCGAACACACTACGGAGCATCGACGTACATATATTATGGAGTATACGGAGTAGTATACGGAGGGGACTACCACTATGAGTACCTCTTTTACAACTCCGTACTACTGCAGTCTGCAACTACTGCAACAATCACATACACTCAAGGCAGTCATTCGTAAAGTATTGCCTTGCTACCCGTACCTTGTGTCCGTACTTATCCATGCAGATATATGTGTGAAATACCGTATACCCCAGTCACCTTGAATACGTCGTAAAACATCATCCACCCTAGTTTGACCCTACACATATTACCTTGAACTCCGCCTCAACTGCCACACACCACATTCACTCTCACTCTTCACTCTCACTCACACTCACACTCTCCATCCATCAGGAGTCTAGAGTAAAAAAGTATGGATCACAGACGCCCAGCCAAAACTCCTGAAACTCGATCTACAACAGAATAAGCTTCTTATCCAAACTTGACTATACGTTGCACCCTAAACCTGTGCCAAGATGGTCACCATGTGCCATGCTGTCTACCTGTACCTGCACACATGCGCAGTATGACTGGGTGAGTCTGTACGGACAGTCCCATCCTGTTGACGCGTTGCACTTCGCCTCCCCCCCCTCCCCACAGGATTTCTCTTTTGGTTTCATGCCACGGCAGGTCGACGGAACGAGGGCCCTTATTTGTTCCCACCCCCCAAGAGTCAAGACACATGTCGTAAAAGAAGGGCGGCCGCTCCAGGCGCTTATCTCAAGCTTGGCTATTACGATGGGACTCTTGGTGGTAATCAGTACGAGTAGTACGGATACCCAAGTTTTGAATCATAATGCCATGCTATAACCTCTATATGTCATCGGGCTCATCTGGGTCCGGCGCGAGAACCTGTTTGATATCAGATGGTATTGACATACAGGTACCTAATAGCCGTGGTGGTAGTACTCGTAGACTCGATGAGTATCAGTTGTAGTAGTAATACTATGAGTACGACTATGAACTCACCGTCCGGCCAATCTCCCCCCATCCCCACAAATGAAGCTATATTATACTACAAGATATACATGTTGGCAAATTTGAACCATCGGAAACGGCGGACAGCCAAGACTTCTACTATTGCCCACCTCTCATCATTGCCTATCTGTGTTGGAAACGCAATGGACCAAGTTATTTACCACGACTGCATGTAATAACCGAAGCCAATGGGTTATGATAATACTCGGTATAGCGACAACGCACGTTAACTTGTAATACCCGTACATGTACGGAGTAGTCGTACAAGCAATACCTGTCCGTTGTTCAATAAACGCCTGCTAGGTCCCATGAGTCCATACTCGTGTACTCTTATTCCCATTTCTCGTCGTACGGGCAATACCTATCCACTCACGTATCTCGTAATTCAGAGAGACAAATCTAGACGGTGTTATCCTTGTAACTCATTCAAAAAAGACAAGATGCCGATAAATCCCATACGAAACCGGCGTCCGAGTACCGAGATAGATAGATACTCGTACTCGCAGATACCCATCTGACTACTCGTATGTGCTAGCAATAGTAGTAGCAAATACTCCGTAATTTTACCAAACTATTGTTTCTCCTCCGTCTTCTTCTGCTGTCCCTCAAACAGACCAGTGTAGTATCCGGCATAGTACCATGCCATGAGGAGCTTCTTCAGACCCTCATCTTGAACTTTATCAAGGGGAATGGAAAATAAAGAGAAACAATTAGGAACAAGGGGTTCAACATATGTCAGGTACGAAGAAAGCACGCAAACGGCGAGGAAAAGATGGAAACCAACCCCCGGGAGATTATAAGGGGGAGGGGGAGGGGCTGCTCGGGAAAGAGATTCTCAAGACTCGAGAGAGAGTCAAGGAGACAGAGGGAAAGAGGGAAAAGAAGGGAAAAGAAAGAGAAAAAGAACGTACCTGTGCTCAGAAGGACTTGCGGAGGTGGTCCAGGTGGAGCCGAAGTGACACTCTTTGTCGGTTTTGTCTCTTCCGTGGGTTCATCCGTTACTTTGACAGCCTCATGGTCTGCTGGGATTGTTGACCCGTCAACCTTGTCGGTGGTGGCCGTTGAGCTTTTCCGTTCAATAATGTGGAGTCAGCAAACAGGGTATGTCTTCAATCCCTCTCTCTCTCTCCCTCTTCTTTGCCTTGCCTTGGGCCCCCGTGTTCCGTGTTTTGCAACTGGGTAAGGAAGGGGTAACATTGGCCGCACACGATACACTCTTCGTTGCTGAACATGTTGCTGGCTCAATGACTATCCGTACCTTGAATGAACGGCATCTTCTAGATCCTTGATACTGCCACCCTTGGCGACAATGCTATGGTATTTCTAACACATGGGATGTTAATGATTATGCTTTTTTTTTTTTTTCCTTTGTTTCCTGATATCATCAAGCCCTTTTTTTCTCCTTCTCTTTTTTTTCTTTGAGTCCTTGAAAAATGCAATTTACCTTGTACTCATCTAGAGCTTGGTTCCATGAATCGATGAGTGCTGAATCATCCCACACCTCCTCGTGGCTGAGAGCTTCTTCACCACTCATTATGCTCAATCTGTCAAAAAAGAGATGATGCAACAATGACACCCGGTTGAAGGAAGATATTATCTCGGTTCTCGGTCAGAACGAAAAGAAGCTTTTTTTCGACAGTTAGGAATGATGTTGTCGCACTGCCCAGGATGCTTCCTCTATTCTCAGCGGGAAACCGTCAGTAGCAGTGGAGGAGAGCCACTAACGACGATAAGAAAACAACGATAAGCCCGCCACCAGTCCCCCCAAAAAAAGGCCCCTCACCGCCCTAAGCAACGGCAGAATCCCGTAAATTTTTGGATTTTCGGTGGTGGTATTTTTTTTTTTTTTTCTATGGCCCGCCAGGATTTTTTTTGCGATATAACGCCCCGTGCCAAAAACATACAATATATTACCCAACACAAGACACAGAAAACAACAAGATGGCGCGCGAATTGAGATCCAGAAAGGGTTTGTATACCTCTAATATCTTTTGAAATATCCCATTGGGGTTTACTCTTGTTTCTTCGTCCACTAACTTTTCATAGTCCCCTCTGACCCCAAGAATGGCGAGGTCAAGGCTTCTCCCGTGGGGAAGACGGATAAGCGCAAAGGTGAGTTGGTCGTAACCCTCTTTTCTTCTCCTTTAGGGAAGAAGGGAAATACGATAATTCTAACCTGTTCAAAACTATAGCCACGTCCGAGAACGAGTCCTCTCCCATCCCTCGGAAGCTCCAAAAGGGAACCAAGAAGACGGCTGTGAAGAAGGACGCGAAGAAGGAGGCTGCCACCGAGGAGGCTTCCGCCGAGAAGGAGGACGAGCAGGTCGAGGCCGAGGCCGAGGTTGGATCAGAGACAGAGTCAGAGCAAGAGGAGGAGGCCGACGCGCTGGCAGCAGAGCTCGACCCGGAGGCGCAGGCCGACCAAGACGCGGGCGTGTACAAGACCGGCCAGCCCGTAGGCACGATCCCCGACGTGTCGCAGGCAGTCGAGAAGGCCGCGGCGGCCAACACCAACGGCAACGGCAAGGCGGGCAAGAAGAGCGAGCCGGGCGTCATCTACATCGGCCGCATCCCCCACGGCTTCTACGAGCACGAGATGAAGCAGTACTTCTCGCAGTTCGGCCCCATCAGCCGCCTCAGGCTGTCGCGCAACAAGAAGACGGGCGCGAGCAAGCACTTCGCCTTCATCGAGTTCGCCGAGGCCAGCACCGCCGACATCGTCGCCAAGACCATGAACAACTACCTCCTCTTCGGCCACATCCTCAAGTGCCGCACCATCCCGGCCGAGCAGGTCCACGACGACCTGTTCAAGGGCGCCAACAGGCGCTTCAAGAAGGTCCCCTGGAACAAGATCGCCGGGAAGTCGCTCGAGAAGCCCCTGTCCGAGGCCGTCTGGGAGAAGAAGGTCGTCAGGGAGCAGACCAAGCGCTCCAAGAAGGCTGACAAGCTCAAGGCCATGGGCTACGAGTTTGACGTCCCCGCCATCAAGGATGTTCCTCCCCCGGCACCTCCTGCTGAGGAGGAGACCGCCGAGACCACCACCACCGATGACAAGAAGGCTATTGAGGATGCCCCTCCTGCCGTCGAGAAGAAGGGGAAGAAGCAGGGAAAGAAGGCTGAGGAAAAGGTCGAGGAGAAGGCTGCTGCAGAGGAGGAGCCCGAGACAAAGTCGATATCTACTCCCAAGACCAAGGCCAAGGGCGCACGGGCGACTAGGTCGAGAAAGGCCAAGGCTTGAAGGATGGTGAAAAGGGTTAAAAAGCAAGTACGAGTATAACAAATGTTTCTTTTTCTAATGTCATACGATTTTCTTCTTCTTTCCATCATTTGCAGGTCGTTTCTCTTTATCCTCTTTTGCAAACATGTTTTCTAGAGTTTGATTCTTGTTGGATGGATGCATGGGCCAGGCCAGAGGGGAAAAAAAATACACAAAAAATGAGAATATGAATCCCCAAAAATGTTTCTACGCACAGTGACATATACACAATACTACTAGTGATACGGAGTACTAGTAGCTTAGTAGTAGTAAACCTGTATACAGAGACTTTCTTCGAGTGATGAAAGAATGTACGCACAAAAGCGAACCCGCAGCACCCATTGATTAGGAGCAAGCAGCGGGATTATAAAAGGCGGTAACGATTCTCTACTTCGCGCAAGTTTGTGAATAAGCCACGGGGATGCCATGGTCTCACTCGATTGTATTATGGCGAAGGGTGTAAAATATGTGAGGAGAAAAGGGAAAAAAAGAGAGAAATTCTTCCGCTCTGGGGAAGGAGTTTTGTCTTGTTTTTTTGCGACTTGGCTTTGATGACTAAGTTTTTTGCAGGGGTGTGGCGTGGTACCGGCCAAAGGACACAGAGAAGTGATAGCTGTAGGTGGTAGTACTATTGAATGTTGATGTGGAATTCCCCGACTATGCAGTCTTTGAACGAAACATTGATGAAAATCTACGGATGAAAATGGAGGAAGTATTCATAATATTCACAATAGTAATCATCAACAAGAGTCGCACTTCATACACCAAATAAACAATCATGGGATGGACAATGACCCGTACAATAAATATATAGCTGATCACAGGGTATTCGAGTACTTGTAGAAGAGGCCATGGATCTGTGGTTCACCCAACATTGAACCAATCAACTGCCCCACTACGTAATGCTGGCACTGAGAACAACTGTAATCCTCCCAGCAGCCACTGTCCGTCCACTGTTTTACCACTCCCTTACCCCGTAGCCCTCTTGTGGCTCAGCTCTAGTTGTGGCTATACATGACTCTGGACACATGCCTCTCTTCCACCATCGATCCCTGGTCGCGCCGTTCCAGTTTAGACCAGATTGGCGCCAACATACCTCGCGATACTTTTTTTTTTTTTGCATGAGAGGGAGGACGACGAGGAGCAATTAATACGCTCGTACGAACCCCACGATTCCAGATGCAGTGTCATTCACGATAGATATATTCAACCATGTCGCCGACGGCCCCCGCAGACCCCACGCAGGGTACGAATTCTGGTGAGTCCACTCGATACAACCAGGGAGAGAGAGCAGCAGCCATGACGACGACGACGATGATGATGCACCCCCCCGGGAAGGAAAAGAACAAAAAATGAGAGAGAGAGAGAGAACCACGGGAATAAAAAGCTAATTAGACAAAAACCACAAATCATATAGCCTCCAAAAAGAAGAATAACAAGAAGAAGAAGAATGCCGCCAACAAGAACAAGGACCAGCAACAGCAGCAGCAGCAGCCTACCAACGAAGAGGCCAAGCAAGGAGGCGACGATGTCGATGGCGATGACGACGACGAGCCAGAGACGCCAACACAGGCTGTTCGTCCACCCCCCTCCCATCCAAACGACCACTTATAGGGACCATTGCGAATGTAATTGCTCACATGTTAAGCCGCAGACTGCCCCCGAAACAGAACAGACGACGACAGCGACGACCCCGGCGACGGACGCCGCCAAAGAGAATGGCGACAATGACGAGTCGTCGAGCAACGGACACGCGGTGCGATCAGCCACCGACTCCGACACGACAGCCAAGCTAGAGGCGATGAGCCAGGAGCGCGAGGCGCTACGACAGGAGGTGGAGCAGATGCGCAAGCAGCTGGAGAGCATACAAGAGGGCCACACGTCGGAGGTGACGCAGCTGCGGACGGAGCTGGAGGAGAGCAACGCGGCCAAGGAGGGCGCCGAGGAGGCGTACCAGAACCTGCTGGGCCGCGTGAACCAGATCAAGGAGACGCTGAGCGAGCGTCTGCGGCGGGACAAGGAGGAGCTGGAGGAGGCCAAGGAGCGGATCGAGGAGCTGGAGGCGCAGAACGACGAGATCCGCGGCGCGTCGGAGACGACGGGCACCGACGCGGCCAAGCTCCGCGCCGAGCTCTCGGACGCCCAGCGCGAGCTGTCCACGCTGCGCAGCCGCAACAACCTCTCGGCCACCAACTGGCAGAAGGAGCGCGACGAGCTCGCCTCCACCGTCGGCCACCTCAAGGACGAGCTGTCGCGCACCTCGGGCGTCATGGGCGAGTGGGAGGTCATCGCCATGGAGGAGCGCTCCGTCAAGCAGAGCCTCCTCGACAAGGTGTCCGACCTCGAGGAGCAGGTCACCTCCCTCCGCTCCGGCTACGAGACCGCCGCCCAGGAGCGCGACGACCAGAACACCCTCGTCGACAACCTCCAGAACGCCCTCCGCGAGATCCAGGACGCCCGCAAGCGCGAGCTCCGCGAGATGGTCGAGTCCACCGACCAGCAGCTCGACGCCTACAAGAAGGTCGTCCACGAGGCGGAGGCCCGCGCCGCCGAGGCCATCGGCGCCAAGGACTCCCTCACCGCTGAGCTCGAGCGCACTGCCCCCTTCGAGAAGGAGGTCAAGGAGAAGAACCTCCTCATCGGGAAGCTCAGGCACGAGGCCATCGTCCTCAATGACCATCTCACAAAGGCTCTACGTTATTTGAAAAAGACCAAGCCAGAGGACAATGTAGACAGGTATGTTCTTCTCTTTCTCTTCATCCATCCATCTTCCTCTCTTTCTTGTTCACCCCCCCC